>VZTY01025363.1:0-26339 GCA_013400935.1 Turnix velox
AAATCAAAAATTTTCCTTCTTCCAGACTTCTAGCAGAAGTCTTACAGGTTCTTTGTGAGGTTAACTTTAGGGTTAACAGACTCTGCTGGCTCAACAATTCAGATGTCCTGCAGATGGCTGTTTGGGAATTCAACAAGGGGTTTGCCCAGGAACATTGAGACAAACAAAAGATGGCTGGGAGGGACATTATTAATGTTAAAGATGGCACCTACAAGGGGAACTCCTGACTGTACTGATTGTGGTGTGGGAAGTTACCAACTTGTAACTATAAGGTACATAAGGAGACTTTACACAATAAATGCTGATGAATGACATGCACCAGGTCTCAGCCCATCCATTTGCCACAGATGGTGTGAGGACAAAGAGGCAGCAAACCTCTGAGAACTGTGGTGAGGCCCAGCTGAATTTCAAGGGAAGGGTGGGACCCTGTGGGTTAGGAAGATTAATAATTATGATTCCCAAAGAGACAATGATCATCAGTCATGAAACCTAGAAACAGACTTAAACCAGCTTGAGCCAGCAGTGTGCACTCGCAGCCAAGAAGGCACCAACCAAATCCTGGGTTGCATCAAGAGGAGTGTGACCAGCAGGTCCAGAGAGGTGATTTTACCCCTCTACTCAGCACTGGTGAGACCCCACCTGGAGTATTGCGTCCAGTTCTGGAGCCCTCAACACAGGAAGGACATTGAGCTGTTAGAAAGGGTCCAGAGAAGGGCCANCTCAGGAAATCATCTTCTCAGATGAATAATTTTTCCTATTATGGCTCTTTCTCAAATCCACCCTGCTTCTGGAAGCAGGTGGGAAAGCATACGCTAGAAAAACATGAGCAGTACTGTGTATCTCTGATTCAAGAAAGAAACTTGATTTCAGTTTTGAACACAATTTGATGTCCCCTTGAAATTCTCTCTGATCCTTAATAATTCTGAGGTATCACTGGTGAAACTGGGTTATTTATTATAGGTTTAGTGCATCATTCCTGCATGCCAGGTGACAGAACAACCATGGAACAAATCAAAAATTTTCCTTCTTCCTGACTTCTAGCAGAAGTCTTATAGGTTCTTTGTGAGGTTAAAAGAGGTGTTTCCTTATTCCAGCACTGGGCAACACAGGCATGCACACCCTGTCCATGGCAGGAGGATTGAAACTAGATGATCTTTAAGATGCCTTCCAACTCTTAACCACTTTAGAAATCAAAGATTCTACACATCCTATGAGACATCTACTTATCCTTTATGATTTTGCTTAATGTTCTACTAAATCACACTTAGCCTGTTGCTTCACACTTAAGTCCTCATTTGCTACAATGAACTTTAGATTGAAACATTTTCTAAATGGTGCCTTTAAATGTTCCTCACACCTCTGGTACAAATTTCCACGCAACTCCAGCAGTCTCTGGAGACCGATGAATAGGTCAGGCATAATTTTCTCTACAACACCAGAATAATTCCAGGCTGAACTCAGAACAATAACAACTTGTAAAAAATTATATGCTGATGTATTATGATTTGTTGCTCATCCACAAAATATAGTGGACTTTATTGTAATGGATAGAAGACAGCATGCTAAATCATAAGAAGCTAATTTGATTCAAAATGTCTTCACACAACTCCACTACCATTCAACTCTCATAAAAATGGTTCAGGGGCAAGAGGTAAATAGGCATTTTCTTGGCACTCTATGCCAGGGTGAATTTTAGTTCAGTTCAGACTTCAGCAATCTTTGAGTAATCTCTCTCACTGAGATTTATGGAGCTTTGCCATTAAGTCTTATGAATGAAGGATAAGAATCAAGTGTGCTTTAAAAGAAAAAAAAAAAGTTCATTGTATTCCAGATTGTCCTTCATTCTGAGCTTGAAAAAAAAATCCTAAGTTTATACCAGAAGCATATAAAGAAATAGTTGAAATGTTACCTGCAGGAAGAGCTAACTCAGAAGTCTGAACACCATCCAGGGCTAAAAGCAATTATGATTTTAGATATTTTTAATAAATATTAATTTAGTATATTTTTGCCTGTCGTTTTCATTAATCTGTTCATAATTTGGAGCAATTACCAGGGTCTGCATTTGTTTCAAAAACCATCTCATTTCACCTTTGAATCCGTTAAATGTATTCTGTATTTGTCTTAGCTCTGCTTATTACTGAAGAGCACAAAGTCCCTTTTCCTGGATAAATACATCCCTAGTTCACATCAAATCTGAATGTAGATTACTCACAGTGAACATTCACAGAAGAAACAAGAAGAAGCCTCATGTTTCACAGTCATGTTTCCAGTCTATCAGACTATTTTTTTTCTCAAGTAATCAAATACTTCTCATTTACATGCTGAAGCTGTGCATTGAGGAAAATGGAAGGGAAGCTAACCCACACATCTCATCTAAGCTTTTATACAGTGAATAAACTTGCAAGACACACTTTGCCCCAAAAAAAGAATGTTAAATTAATGAAAACCACCAGTGGTTCATGTTCTTTATAGTATTTACTCTGGCATTCAACATAATATGTAACTGTTGCTATGGCAACTGTCACATCTCTTGGCACCATAATAATTCTCAGATAAAAGGATCTTTGTCAGAGCAAACTCCAAAGCCAGCCTATATGAAACCTGCATTTTGTTGGTGGTGGAAATCTGCAGAGTTAAGTTGGAAAGATAAATTCGGTCCACAAGGCTGTTGGGAGGAGTGAGGCTGTGTTGCAGAGCTGAGTTAAAGGGGGAACATGGCTAAATATGAAGAACCTCAAGTCCTGTGAGCTGCCTGGTGACCTGCAGGGTCACTCAGAAACAGGTCTGCAAAGAGGCACGTCAGTCACAGCTCTACACCACTGTCAGACAAAACTCCTGCTTTCAGGGTTTGATCTCAAGTCTGCTGGAATCTGATTATTTCAGCAGGTTCTGGATCAGGCTGAAGGATAAGAACAGAAAGTAGGTGACTGGAATTTCTATGGAAAATAACTTATTTCAGAGGTTAAGAAGATTTCCTATATAAAAGGAGCTCTTTGTTGTTTCCCCAGCAGCAAGTGGCGTGCACAGAGGATTTTTATAAAAATATACACAAAATGGCAGCTAAATAATACTAGAGAATGACCCATTGATGAGAACAAGCTCTTGCTTTCATTGACATATATTAAGATGTATTCTGTGAAACATACAATGTAGCATTGAAAATGAACAAAAAATAAATAAATTGCATCCTTTCAGTGGTGACTAAAGGAAGGAAAAAACATTTACTAAAATAACATCAGCACACAGGTATTAAATTCTAAAATTGCTTATGTCTGAATTCCAAGTCAATAAATGTTTGCAGTTCAATAACAAACATAAGTAGAAGCAATAACAAGTTAGTAATTTAACAGGTAGTAGGAGAACATTAGTGAAGAACTGTACTAGGGTAAGCTTTCTGCCAAACTGAATAAAAAATTGAGAAAACATTTTCTTCTGTTTGCTCTTTAAAGAATATCCACCTTTATATGCCTGAAGGACACCTTTAAAGGCAAAAGATCTCCACAGATTTTCTCAAAGAAATTGTATTCTATACACATTTTGATCAGTATAACTCATAAGTCTACCACAGATAGTGATGTACTCCTGTGACTCTACAGTGTGCCTTAAAATTAAATGCAAAGCACCCTATTTTATTTATGCAGTGCATTCCTTTTTGCATCAACTGATATCTAATATTAAATTCTTTGAGGCTTTTTGTCAACATCTCATGCAGGAGTCCATCTTCATACCTTGCACACTCATTTTCAGCCTATTTGGAACTTGATGCTGAACTGAAAAATGCTAATTTACAGTAATGGGAACAATTGCTGGCTATGTCAGAGAGGCCAATTCTTGATCTTACTTTCCAAATAAATTATTAAGCTGACAGCTGACTAAACTCAACTATTCACTTCCTTGCTTGAATACTTTTTCTCTGAGAGAATCCTGAATTATAATCAGCTTATTGATCATTTATCATCTAAGGCACAAAGCCATACACGTCAGATTTAAAGCTCTAGGCACTTTTAATCTTCTATCAATAAAACTTACAATCTCTATACTGCAGGGATAAAGAGGAGAGTAAGACATACACAAGAAATGCTAATACTGAAATACAAGGAGCTTAGCTTCATCATTCCTGAGGGATTCTTCAGAAAACAAAGGCAAAAGTGCAAAGTGATTTACACAAACCTATATGTTCTGACAGTAATTTAGTAGGAAACAAAATTCAAGTCTGCAAGGTATCTGGGGAGGTTTTCCACCAGGCTGCCTCTCCTGGTTTGTGTTATAATAAAGCTAATGGGGAACTGGTGTTGGGAAAAGCAATGGTTTGGCAAAGGGAAAAGTAGAAGCAGCATTAGCTAACTGTACCTCAGCTGTTCCAAAGAGGACTGGACAGAGTAGCAGGACTAGAGCAACTTCATTTCCTTCAATCTGAGCTACTGCTGCAGATGATTTAAAACTTCCCATCTACAACATACTGTCCCAGGGTGTGCTCCTCTCTCTTACCTATTTTTTTCTTTCCCTTTTACCTTATCCATCTAGTGGTTGAAAAGTGTCCTGAGGGTTTGACAGCTTCTATTCAGTCATTTCATCCTTCTGTATGGGAAGACTGCTGAGCACCACACAGCGAAGTTGCTACCAGTGGGGAATTTGTGATTATCTGCCTGCCCTCTTACCTGCTTTGGTGCCAGACTCTTGATATCTCACACACCACCCTCCCTCACCCTCACTCTGTGTCTGCACTGCTGTAACAAATAGATGTCCTAAATAACTCCCTTTGCTGTGGGAAGCAGGGGAGGCTGCATTTTGCCAACACACACAAAAAGGCATAAAAGACAAACCTTGGGAAGTCATCTATCTAAGAGTTTATTCACTAAAAACAGCATTAGGCTACAGAGGGGGGAGAAGACTGGCAGACAAGTATATTTTAGCCTTGGAGGACACCATTCAATGCCCAGTTTGCTGCATTATGAAACTCACAATCTGATATGAGTCTTTGCAAAAGATGAGCTATAAATTCTGTCTTTCACAAAACCAGAGTCTTTAAATAAATCTGCTAATGCCAGGTCAAATACTCAGATGTGATAAAATTTCGGCCTCTCTCCTGCTATTTCCACAAAATAAAGTGGGGCTCATCAGTACGCTGTTAGTTATAAATTGCAAGTGGTCTGTGACCAGAGTAGGACACAGGAAGAGGATGATCCTCACTAGATTAATTCCCCAAGATGTAGTAATGCATCGTGTCACTGCAGACACAAGGGTTCTCCATACTGGGAGACTACCCAGAACCCACAAAGGACAAAAAGAGAAAAGGTCACTAAGTTATATCATAATTGCTTACACAAACACATCTGTTAACTCCTACTTACAAGACAGGGTACCCCCTAGATTGCAACTGCTGGATTGACATCAAAGGGATGCTTCTCTAAGAAAAACAGAATAAAGTGTAGACTACTATCCTCAGAGTCTTATCTTCACGCATAAACCAATTCCCAGAACTTCAACTCCAGACCTTCTCTTAGATATATCTCTTAGTTCCCCTCTGGTTTCTGTAACTTCAAAATGGAGAATGAGAATCCCCATTTTGAAACTGCTCCTGAGATTTCAAAACTTAGATTGAAAATAAAGCCATTTGAATATTCTGTGAACACAGGAGAAAGTGCATGCCTTGCTAAACTGAGACATAAGGAAAACTTTCAAGTGCAGTTTTCCTACTCTTCATTTAGCAATTCATGGTCCTAAATCCACAACTCTACTTGACTCTCTCAAGTGCAACCTTGTTGAAATTTAACTTTGTGAAGAAACAGCCAATTTAAATAAAATTAAATTCTATTTAAGTGTTCTGATCAGCTCTCTGTACACATTCCAGTGTTTTCTTTCATGTTGGCAGTCTATATCCCCACTGCATGCTGCTTAAAGGTCAGATCAAAAAAATCCCCAGATCAAAAAAATCCCCACTTTTCCCAGCCAAAGACTTCCAGAAGTTTGTTCAACCTTTTCCCTAAAGCTATTATTTTTTTTAATGGAAGACTTAAGCTGTACTAAGTTATTGTTGTAAATGTAAGGAGAATGTTGTCTGGTGAAAAACTATCACAATAGGACAAGTCAGTCATTTTTATCATGGCTTGTTTGTAGTTCCTTGAACCTCTAGCTGCTGTCTTGCCTGCCTCTCTCCTAAATGCCACAACACAGAAGTGAAGGCCATCTCACTTCCTATTGTTAGTTTCAAGGCAATGAAGTAAACAATTCAATCAATTGTCAAACCAGTTTTGTGCCATAGCACTAGGTTAGTATTATGCTGGAATTCAAGAGCTGAAAACAAAGTAGGTGGCACTCAGTTCCTCTGAGCGGAACGGAAATCACCAGCACATAAAGGCAGAGAGCAAACATCTATTGCTTTTTGCATGCAGATGTTTCTATATAGTTTAACACATAACAATACCAGATAAGCACACCTATCTGAAAACTTAAAATTCCACAGCACAGAATTCACTCCCACATTCTTAGACTGAGAGCAAATGTGAAGGTTCCATATATTTCAAATTACACAGTTGGACTATGAATTTTCTGTTAGGGTCAAACCGTGGCATAATTTACACTAGAAGAAGAATTCAACAATCTTGTTACTTGGGCTCTTTTGTTAGCATCAATTCTTTATGAATGTTTAGCATTTACACCTGAAGGTACAATAAAAACTTTCAAATCCGCAAAAAACTTTGTATTTATCTAGCAGCATCTCCTTGGTACTTTCTTCCAGTTCTTTGTATTTACCTTACCTTTAGTGCACCCCGTTTTTCATTTGCTCCAACAATCAAAATTTCTGCCATGTCCTCAGCATGCTCAGACCGTGCATGGACAAACAACGCTCTGCCAACTTCTGACACGTTCTTTAGCACAACTAAAGACCCATCACGCTCCACTTTAAAGTCTGGGTTAGAAACTTCGAAGTTCAATTTGTTATTCCCCTTGCAGTCATCAAACTTCACTGGGAAAAAAAAAAGAAAGAAAGAAAACAAAGAAAAAAGAGAACACAATTATAAGGATACACTTTGGAACACAGACTTCAAATACCTTTATGGTATTTGCTTGGCTTGTCTACAGGTGTCAGGAAGAAATGTCTCCCAAACCAAGGGGAAAAAATTCTCAGACAAGGTTTGTGTGGTTGTAATTATGGAATTATAAAATGGTTTGGGTTGAAAGGAACCTTAAAGATCACCTAGTTCCAACCCCTGCCACTAGACCAGGCTGCTCAGTGCCTCATCCAGCTTGGCCTTTGGGAGGGGGTATTCACAACCTCTCTGGGCAACCTAAGTAGGAAGAAGAAATACTCACCATGCTAATTTGTGAGGCAGAAAAACTAACATTAAAATTTAATATTCTGTGTTCCCCCAAATCAAAAGCACAAAGGCACATCTGGTTCTACAAACTGGGACATAACAGTAGAGGCCTTATTATCCTCCTTCTTGTAATTCAGGATCTCTAAAGTCTCTTCTGCCAGCAAAGTTGTTTCAGACATCCACTACATCTTTGTGCTCAGAACTGATGTTTATAGAACAGTCAATTTCACAGTCAATTGAAACATGGTTGCATATAACAGGCAATCCAAACTGTAACATTTCTTAAAAACTACCAGGATTGTAATAGAGTAATACATTGTAGTACATTATAGGCAAAACTAAGGAATATGAGAGCTTTTAATAAATAAACAAAACATGTCAATAATCCTGCTTTATTTCCACTGGAAGTTTTAAAATATTTCGGAATGCTGGTATAAAGTGAAAAATGTCTCCAAAGTGTTTAACACTTGACCACAAGTTTCTTTGGTGTCTGGTAGATTCACTTGCCACAGAATACAGGAAAAAAATACTGGTGATGTAACCACCAGCTATATGATTAATAGGGCTTCCCTGCAAACTTACAATTCCTAAGTAAACTTTTCAGGTTTTATCATCTCTCAACAGTAGTTTTGCATCTGAAGGAGATTTTTGAAGACAATCTGCTCTGCATTTACTACCTGCTCCTTGAGTTACTAGCTGCTGTAGACTTTTCACTTACCTGTATGCTCTCACTAGTTTGGTTTTACATTTAATTAATATTAGACCTTTTAAAACTGCACTACACTCTTACCATTGGATACAGACAAAGACACAGACTACAAGATATCAAATACAATAGAATTTTACTGAAAATTAAGCACTCTGCATGATTTTTTATATACACTGTAAAGATCTGATATATTCAGCCATTGTTTTTAAAAAAAGAAAATAAATTTCCATATTCTCACTGCCTGTACAACACCAAGTTTTTCCTGACTCTGTAGTATCAGTAAGTGGTTCTCACACTGCATAGCAAACACTTCTAGGAAGTTACACGAAGTTCTCCTCAGGGAATTTTGCATCTATTTTCAGACACACCAACTTGTAAATGGAGTTGCCAAAGAGAGAGCCTCCTTCCCTGGGCATTCACTGGGACTGAATCCCAAGTACAACCCCCACGTGGGATAACTGCTGCTGGTGACAGAATTTGAACACAACTTCATTTTAAGATTAACACTGCTAAGAATGGTTAAACTAAAAGTAAATGTAGACCATGAAACCTCAAATGTCCAAAATTCAGACTAAGGGACAGAAGATAAGAAGTGTGACACTATTAGCTAAATTATTGGTGCTGGGGCTGACCTTGAGGCTACCTCCAGCCAGCCAGCCCCTCTCCCTCCCCCATCTCTATAGGACCATTAGAGAAAATCAGGTTAAAAAGCTCATATACGGCAAGATAAAGACAGGAAGATCCCTTATCAATTAACATCACCGGCAAAGTAGATTTCACTTGGGAAATGGATTTATTGCCAATTAGAATCGATTTGGATGGAAAGACTAAATGAAAACCACCACCTTCCCTCCTTCCTGTTCTTACCCGGGCTTAGCTTCACTCCTTCCTTCCCAGCTCTTACACCTCTTCTCCCCAAGGGTTAGGGGGTGACACTCAGTACCTAATGACTCCTCTCTGCAGCTCCTTCATCCACATTTCTCTCCTGCTCCAGAGGATGCAGCTCCCTTCAGGAGGGGCCTGATGCTGGGCAGGGTCCTCCAAGGACTGCAGGGAGTCCCAGCACCTGCAGCCCCTTCTTTTTCTCCTTCTCTCCTCTTCCTCCTCCCCTGCCGCTCTCCCCTCACTCCCAGACAGCGTTTTGCCCCTTTCTTAAACACCCTTGCAGAGAGGTACGGGCGGAGAAGCGAGGGGGGAGTTGTGCCTTCTTGTGAGGCATCTCTGGAACTGCCCAAAACAGCCTAGAACCAGCTGGAACTACCTGGAGGCACCTTCTCCCCCATTCTCCATCCTCCCACCTCGACACCTGGGGGCTGTTAACATTCCCAGCGGCAGTAGATGCCTGAGAGAGGATTTCTAAAGGAATAAAGTTGGGATCCTGTGAATTTGTGCCCAAATAACCTCTTCCTGAGGAGAGTCCACTGCAGCCTCCTGCATAAAAATGATCCCACCATCTGAAGGATCTACCTCTGCACAGGCTTTAGTCTTGCTCACAGATTTTTTTAACTCAAAGCTGCTCCCGTTTTGTCAGTTTTACCTGAGGGCAAGAAAACCATGCTTGGATTCACAGTGAGATAAGAAACAGTGCATCAGCCCATTTGCCATTTTATTGAATTTTAATGAAAGGCAGGGGGATTGTAAATAAAAGAGAAACAAAAGGCTCTTTGCCCTCAGATACACTGGTGTTAGCAGACAAACCCACTTCTGCCAGTCACATCACACTCCCCTGCTTGTAGCAGAAGCAGGGGAGGAGAAATGAAGAATTTGGGAGCAGAAGCAGGTTAAAGCAATTTCACCATCTCAAACCACTCAGTACCCCCAGGGTCAGGAACCACTGGCAGAAAGGACTTGTGCTCACAGGGGGATTTTGGTGGAAGGCTCTCTGTTACCAAGGTCTCTCTGCAAAGAGCCACACAGTGCCATTTATGTTGGTGGTAGGGCAGGCATTTTAACAGATGTGCTGCCATCTCCTAAAGCTAATTAACCCACAAAAAAAACCCACAAAATTTTCCTGTGACCACAAATGTGGAAAGATAAAATTCTTATACTAAGTGCTGCATAAGTTGCAGCCTTGATGAATTATTTAACTTATTCTTACCATAAAAAGCACCATGATAAAAAAAAGAAATACCCCTCTAAAATTAACAGATTCTTAGGAAAGTAGCTTGTTACATTGAATAAATATCTGCTTGTCATATTCAAAACCTGTTAGTCATCTCCTGTCTATTTAAAAGCTTACAGCTGGAAATATTTGGCATCCTTTTCTGCAGAATTACTTATTTCAGTTGTAAAAATAAAAGCCTGGGAAAACCATGATAATCAGTTAAAAACAAGTGTTATAGTGCAGAGCTCTAGCACCACCCAGCCAAATGCCACAAGTCACGTTAAAAAATAGGCCAGGCCATTGTTGTACTTCAAAGAGAGGGGAGAAGCTGGCTGGGATCACACTTCTCTCACCTTGCTGCCCAGCATTCATGAACCTTGGGATTCCTGCATTGCTGCCATTCGTGTGCTTTGCAGAAATTCAAAGACTACATGCAGATTCAGAACATGGAATCAGAAGTACTTAGATTTTTTTTCCCTTGGAATTATGAATTTGACACTTTTAGACTTTTATTTTGCTCATTCATTGACCTTGCTTTATGAAGCCCTGCAACTTTTTCCAGAAAGGGCAGAAGAAAAGTTGTTTGAAAGTTTTCTTACCATATCTCATCCAAAAGTACTGATGTTTTCAATTCCCAGCTCTACCACAGAGACAAGAGTGTTTGACAAGGTTAATAGCAGGGAGAGGAAAAGAAAATGAAAAGGCTCTGAGAAGTACTGATATGTAGGAGAGAAATTAGAAGTGGGTAGAAGTAGTTGGAGAAAGAAGACAGCTTCATCTCTGTTGGCCCTTGGTCTGAATGATCTTCTAAATCCAATTGTTAAGAATTGAAGAGAACAGTAGCCTTAGATAAAATCCCTAGTCTGAAGTCAGAGACAAAAGTGAACTTGATAAGAATGATGACATCTCCTGGACTGGGACAACCAGGGAACAAACATCACATGAGACTGAATTGCACTCACAGGTATTCTCACAAGACCCCTCACTGGAACATTGCTCCCATAAACTGATGTGATTTCTGGGGAAAAGCCAATAGAAATACCCAAAATTTCCAGTATTTGAGCTGCCTATACCAGCCTCCATTAGCAGCTAAAAAGACAAAGGAGCCGACTTGGGCACTGACTACACTTTCCTTCCCTGCCAGGCACTCAGGAGGATGGATAGGGGATGCTCAAAGGCATCTGCCAAGGTTCTTGAAGAGACCAAACCACTTGGCAGTCTGCCTGAAAGGAAAAGGTGGTTTCCCAATAAATAACACTTCACTGCTTGGTAATCATGATGACATATGCTCCTCATGATGTATGATGATGCTTCTGATTTGTCACAAAGATGAGGTAGGAGGAAATCCACAAGACTGATAACAGATTAGACAAATATCAGTTTGATGAGAGTGGCCACATGCACTAAAATCTTAGGTCCTCCTGCACATTCACTTTGTTTTAGAGCTTAAGGAGTTTAACTAGGTCCTTAACTAGTTAACTAGTCCTTAGTTAAGGACCTAGTTAAAATCTAAGGCCACTTTCGACTGTGTCTATACAGCATTTGCATTGAAATTATTGATATTTTGTGCTTAAGGTATTCCAGAAGTGAAAAAAAATAACAACAATAAACATTTAACTGTAGCCCTAAACTCAAATTTTGTGAATATCTACACCACATTATCTAATATTTATTTACATGGAAGACAGTTCTCCATTTATTGATGCATATATGATTCTTTTGATGTTTCTAGTCATACTCCAGCTACCAAATGAACATCTTTATTGTGCTTAATATGCCATACGCTTTGAGACAGGCTCCAAAATTCCATGTAAAGCAACAGGAAAATACTGCCAAGCATTTCCCAGTGAAAAACAACATCACTCATCACCCTCTGTGCATTTCTCAGTCTCCTGTATAAGACTTTTACAGTGCAAGAGCTACATTATAAGCAAAACTAAGGAATATGAGAGCTTTTAATAAATAAACAAAACATGTCAATAATCCTGCTTTATTTCCACTGGAAGTTTTAAAATATTTCGGAATNTTTATTTCCACTGGAAGCTTTAAAATATTTAGGAATGCTTGGTGTCTGGTAGATTCACTTTCCACAGAATACTGGAAAAAGTACTGGTGATGTAACTACCTTAAAGGAACCTTAAAGGTCATCTAGTTCCAACCCCCCCTGCTATGGGCAGGGACACCTCCCACTAGACCAGGTTGCTCAGTGCCTCATCCAGACTGGCCTTAAACACCTCCAGGGATTGAGGGGGCATCCACAGCCTCTCTGGGCAACCTCTTCCAGTGTCTCATCACCCTCACCGTAAAGAATTTATTTCTTGTCTCCAGCCTGAATCTCCCCTCTTCCAGTTCACATCCTAGTCCTGCCACTACATATCCTATTAATATGTCCTGCCCTGCCTTTCTGTAGCCCCCTTCAAGTATTGATAAGATACTGTGAGGTCCCCCTGAGCCTTCTCTTCTCCAGGCTGAAGAACCCCAACTCCTTCAGCTTGTAAGGGAATTGCTCCAGCCCTTTGCAGCCCTCCTCTAGACCTGAATTTCAATGCATCCCATTCTCACTGTTGCAATACATCACATATGTGAGGTTTATACATAACAGTGATATTTATGGTAATGAACCTCAGCTGTTTTAAAGAATATAATTTTAAAACACTGAAAGGTTAGCAATTGGATTTCTTGTCCACTATATAGAAAGAAAAGCTGAAATACATTTCTTATATTCAAAAGCATATATTAGGCTTGTACATTCCTCATCCGAAGTAATTTTTCTGAGTTTAATTCTCAGAAGTTTAATTTGTTTTGAACAGAAATACAAAATCCATCATTTTCTGACAGAATCTCTACAGAGGCATTCTGAATAATTAAATTTACATACTTATCTATAAGCACACAAATCTCACTCAGTATGACTGTATATACAGATATTTGCACACTAGCTAATGATGGATTCTCGGTGAAGAAATTTCACCTTGAAAATACACACCAGACTTAATTACTTTACCAATGAAGGTTAGGATCCTTTTTGTAAGTGTAACCTAGCCTTGTTCAGAACAGTGGGAATTACAGAATCAAGCAAATATTGTCCTTTGTATTGTTTCTTAAGCTTTTTAACAAGAAACTTTAGATGATATTGAAAACACAAATCAGAAGCTGTACCAGTTGGAGGCCCAGAGATGCAAGGCAAGTACATAAAGGCTGCACAAAGGCAACTTTCCAGCCTAGCAGGGATCCCTCAGTTCTGCTAAAAAGCCCTCTGCATTACCAAAATACTGTAGAAGTCGCTAGATAACAGTATGGATTCAGGTACACCAAGCTAGAGCTGAACAGCCCTGCCCTAAATCCAAAAGCATCACAACTTTTATCAGCCCAGTTCTGAAGCAAAATATATCAGCCCTGCAGCACTGGGGGTGCTGTTTGAGATTTTCACAGAACACAGAGTACTGTGCAAGCAAACCCTCTTTCCTTTCTCCTAGAAAGGTGTGTTCCCTCAACAGCATCTTGTGTTCTTCAGCAAATTTGTTCTACCAACAGGGCTCCATCAGCAGTCTGGAGCTGTTTGAAATTACAGGAAAATACAAACACTGCAATGAAAACTGAAGGCATCCCCTCCTCCCAGGAGACTTCACCAGCTCACATTACATGACACCCTCATCCTTTTGCTGCCTGGTGTCTCATTGAGGGCAGAAAAGCCCTAATCGACTACAAGGACTTGTAATGAGTTGTTCTCAGCTGGAAGTTATCTCGACTTATTCATTACAATGTAGACACATCATTGACTGATCTCCTGGTCACTGGCTGCACCGTAATACTGTAGTTTCTGCTTTGAGCCCCGGAGAAAAGTTATTTCAATTATAACATGTTAGTGCATCTGAGGCAAAAACAAAACTCAAACCTTTAGATGTCACTGGTCTTCTGAGCACAAGACATAGTTCAGTTTAAAGGGAGCGATTGTCCCTCTGTTAAGCACAGAGGGCTCAAACTGATACTACATTTGTAGAGCTTCAGTTTCAAAGGAACTGTCACATCCCTGCAGGAATATGCCATTTCCCTGTTTACACTGCATTGATTATGAACAATTCAAATGACCCCAGGCCCAGAAGCAATATGTAGAAAAGACTCTTTAACTTTGTTAGCTGCAATGAAAGTGCTTCCCATTGTAATGCAAATGCTCGATGCTATTCCACTTTAGCAGATTTACATACTATTTTGCCAAGAGCCCCGGGAGAACATAAGATAAAATCAGCTTCTCATTCTTATGAAATCTTCACTCTCTGAGTCCAAGACAAGCAGACAAAATCAAAAATATTCAAGTTGAGAAGTTGGTCGATATGAAATGAATTGTATCTTACAGTGGAGGAGGATGGAACAGGAGTCTGAGTTTGTACAAGAATTCCAGTAGTATATGATGAATAATTTCCTTTGAATGTTGGCTGAAGTTGTGTATTGCTGACCACAAGTTTTCCTGGCTTCTTGCACAGGCAGGCATCTGCTCTTTGAGCAGTCACCCTCATGCTGCCCAAGCCAAGCTTCTTGATATATGTAATTTATTGAAAACTAATCAGTTGAGGTTGTATTCATCAGAAGAAACTGTGTCCCAGGAGACTTAACTGTGTAAATAAATTGCTGCCAGCAGATGTCAAAATGTAACAACAAGCAATCACTCACAGGAAATAACTACAGTGCAACCAGCACAGAAAGTACCTTATTTATGCCAGCATGCTTTTAAAATGTCTCCAAAGCCACAAATTTACTTAGTAAGTTTACCAGACAATTAGCTGCAGGTCATAGAGACTTTTTCCCCCAAGTTCACAATTAAAATTGTTTGTCTTCAAGGTCAGTCTGTTATAATTGCAGTGATCTGTCATTTCTTAATGTGATCTGTCATTACTTCTAGTTTCCTTTTTTTTCCATTTTCCCCTCCACTTTTTTAGTGGCACGAGCTTCTGTAAATCCTCACAGACGAATTTTCTACAGATCTTAATTTAATTGAAATTATGATATCCTAGCAGATGAACAGAAGATTCTCTAGCTAAAGTACACATTTATGTTTGCCTGAAGTTTGGGCCCTTAGTAAGAAACTTTACTAATAAACAGAACTATGAGTCCTTACCAGAGAAATGGATTTTTTTTTTTGCTCCTTCAGTGGGAAGCACAAATAACTTCATGATTTGAGGGTGGAAGAAGAAATTACTTTTCTAAAAAAATATCTTTTGTTCTGTACCAGACCTATGGCAGCCACTTGCACCCTTAGACATTTGCTTTTTTCAGAGATGAGAGAAAAAACATAGCTTGATCTCTCTCTGTTGCTTTAGCAGTACATTGAGACAAGAAGTCAAAGTGCAGGAGCTTTTCATTAAATGAGCTATCAATACAAAGTGCTTCTTACACATTACCCACAGATACTGTGCAGATGCAATATTGCTTCCATTTTCTCAATCTCAGTTCTTGGTTTTGCCTCCTGTGTGAAATTAAGGCTAATCTGTAATTCACAGTGAGTTACATAGACTGCTTCCTAATCTCATCTAGCTGATAAGAAGCAAAGCTGTTTCTCAGTACATGCTAGGAATTAATATAAAAAATCTCATATACATCTACTTGGCTCTGGTGAGACCCCAACTGGAGTTATTTTGTTCAGTTCTGGAGCCCTCAACATAAGAAAGACATTGAGCTGTTGGAGCAGGTCCAGAGGAGGCCACAAAGATGATGAGAGGGCTGGAGCAACTGCCTTGTGAGTACAGGCTGAAGGAGTTGGGGTTGTTAAGCCTGGAAAAGAGAAGGCTCAGAAGGACCTCTTAGGAGCTTCTCAACAATACCTGATTGGGGCTACAAAAAAGCTCACCCTTTTTAATAGGGTACAGGATGGCAGGACTAGGAGTAATGGATGCAAACTGGAAGAGGGGAGATTCAGGCTGGATGCACTGTGAGGGTGATGAGACACTGGAAGAGGTTACCCAGAGAGGTTGTGGATGCCCCCTCAATCCCTGGAGGTGTTTAAGGCCAGGCACTGAGCAACCTGGTGTAGTGGGAGGTGTTCCTGTCCATAGCAGGGGGGTTGGAACTCAATGATCTTTGAGGTCCCTTCCAACCCAAACTATTCTATGATTCTATCTTTAAGGCCCCTTCCAACCCAAACCATTCTGTGATTCTGTAAAGCTGCCCTTCTCCTGGACTAATAATAATTCTAAGTGTCATTCTTTATGTACAATAATGTTTTCTTAAAAGGCATTCCTAGGAATAAAGCTTTTGGCTCGTGCTGCTCAATTCCAAGTAACACTCAGTGGTAGGAGTTTGTTTCAGAAATAGGGAATGTCACATCATTTACAATACATAAAAGGAATTGAGAGTGAGTAATAAATCCACTGTGTAATATTTTCCTTTCAAAATGGATACTGTAGGTTGCTGGCCTATTTTCCCAGCAGCTGAATAAGTAATGCCATGCCTGAAAATCTGCTTAAACCATTTACTCCATGGATTGTTCAACTTTCCTGGTGAAAAACTGAAATGAAGTCCCCCCCTTCAAGCTATAATCTTTTGCTTTCTCATCTTCTCCATCAATGAACCCGACAGAGAAATAAAAATTTCTCTTAGTGCTTTTCACCAAGTTCTCTCTTGTGGGAGAACTAAATCTAAGGGAACTCAGCCTTAGATTTTCTTTTGACTCACCAGTAGAAAGCTGATTTTTCCAGACACATCCAATGAATGCACAAATTACAGACCTACACTTCTTAGGAGCTCCCAGTCTGAAAAATGAATTATTAAAACATAGCCCTTGGACATATTTTATTAATAGCTTTCCAGAATGCCTTAAAAAAATCTACATTGCATTTAAATTTGCAAAATTAGTTGGTAATTAAACTGTTGCTTTATTCAAGTATCAAGGCAGTTCCAACATACAGTTCATTCCTTAGACCATGGAAAATCAACGACTTAGTTTCTGTTTGCTAAAATACAAAACTTCTAAGATTAATGAGGAAAGCTGCCTCTCAGAAATCTGCTGGATTTTAAAGTTGCTCAACTGTCATCTCTTTTAAACAATATCAGCACTTGACTAATAGTTACAGATCCAAACAACCCCGGTTTGAATTTTCACTCTCACACTAAGATCAGACGAGTAACACTGCAGAGAACAATGTAATTAAAATTGCACCATGTAATCTTGGTCTGCACAGTCATTCCCAGAACAGTTTCCATTCACATCAAACACAGGCTTTTATACTTTAAAGAAAGACAGGCTTTGGCATCTCTGTCTCCCATGATCTAGGAATTAAAAATTTCACTCAAACAGTAACATTTTCCTATCAAGTATGTGAATTCCTTCTCTATTTGTCCCTTTGACATCTCCCACAGAACTGACCTGAGGGAAAAAGTATGTTGTCAGCCAGGATCGTTTATAAGCAACCTGAATGTAAATAAATCCAGGAAAGACCATCAGGCTACTGAAGTTTTTGTCCCTCTAGAATAAAAAAGACACACACAGAAGGAAGTCCAACAAAAATAACCTGAGTCCAGTCAAAAAAACCATAGCCAGTAACATTTACAGCCCAATAGTTGTTACTTTATGGGCCAGTTTTATATTATTTCTTTTATTTCTTATTAGTGCTATTGATTATTTTCCAGTGATCACATTGGATACAGATCAGAAAAGATTCTGGCCTACCAAGTGTTCTCAGATATAATAAATGACTGTGATTCCTAAAACCACATGAATTCCATGTACCATCGCAGTCGCCAACATAAAAATATTTGATGTTCAGTGGCATTCCTTTTTTTCTGTGTTTAAATTTAAAATATACTTAAAGTTTAAGATACTTGAATATACCTAAAGTAGAGGAAACAAAGCATGATTTATCATCATCTTCCTTTTGTCCTTCCCTAGACTTGGTAGAGCTACCAAGCTCTGAGGACTGGTGGTACAGATTTCCTGCACTGTGACCCTACTTCTCAGTATTAGAATGCAGAAACCTTAGCCTGTAACTGTCTCTTTTATTTCACATTAGAATAACTATAATGATTGTAATGCTTATGAAGTATAAAGACATAATAATCAGTCAATCTTTACTTTGCTTCTGGTTATAAACCCATTAAAAAAAAAAAACACCCAACACAACAACAAACAGCCCACTAAATATTCACATTTCTCCAGCTCATTCCCCTTCCAAAGCATCATCTTGCAACAAATAAAGCCCCATCCTTCTGATAAACCTCATTTTTGTTGCCCTTTGTTAATGGCTACAGACACAACACACTGAGAATCCATTTGGTAAATGTGATCTGACAGAAGTTTTCAAGTGACAAACTTAGATATTTATACACATGGCAGCTTAGCAACTTTGTAGTGGTTCTAGCTGGGAATTGAGGCATAAATAATGAACTGTGCTATATCAGTGGATGTGTATGAGACATTCAGAGATTTAGGAACAGGAAAGTTATCAGAATTCATCTCCTAGCAACAAAAGTATCACCAACTCTCCTGTGTAGCAAGAAGAAAATTCTAATCTCCACAGTCTAGTGAGTTAACTTAGTAGTCTGAAGTTTAAATAAACTCTACAGCTAATTAAACTTCTCTCGGTCTTCTGTTGCCTATATGTTTGCATTTTGCCACATGCTTGATTCTGGAATAAACAGTTGCCATTCAGTCATCAACAGAAGGGTGACATTCAAAAACTGACAGAAATACCATCCACTTTATTATGGTCCCTGAGAGAAGGAGAATAGCTGCCCAATGCATGTGAACACAAGACTAGGAACATGCCTTGTGAACTCTTGAGAACACAATCTCACTGTAGCATCAACATCATTTCCAATGCAACCTCAATGATGATTCCATTACAAAAGACTGATTTTACAGCTCCACACTTGTCTTAAACATTTCAAAGTGATGGATGTAATTATTCACTATAATTCCTTAACAATAGACTACAACTTGCATCAATGAATATTAAGTAAAAATAAAATTAGTTTCAATGTACCAAAGGCTTTGTGTATTCAGCCTGCTAGGCAACTTTCATTCCTTCTTCCCCCTTTCTCTCTTCCCTCCCTGTTTTGCCTAAACACTATGATTATCAACTTCTGCTCTCTTAAAACTGATGAAACATATTGTTGTATAGGCAATGCCTACTGTTGTACTTCAATGTAGAGGTATAAAGCTGCAGGGTGACCACCATACTTTAAAGCTGTTCATCGCATATTGGTTTATCAATGTAAATTCTTTATCACAACCTCTGAGGCTTTTGTTTTGAAAACCTCTTTATTAAGATTCTCTTTCAATGCTGAAGACTGTATAAACTCAGATTCAACTACATCATTGTTTTGTAATTCTGCCAGAGACCGGTCTGAGGAATGAATACATCCTCACCATGGAAGCTTTCACAGAGACTGAATTACAGAGAGAGAGCTGGATTCTGATTTGGCAGAACAGCACAAGCCTACTATCCATTTCTTACACAGACACAAGTCATCTCAGATGTATCCCACTATCTGAGAACATTTCCTTTCAGGAGGAACCAGAGCCCAGCAGCCTTGGCTTACAGAAATTTGGTTTAGCTGGTTAATGACAGCAAGCAAGAAATAAAATACAGCTTTTTGCACACACATCTTTGCCTGTGCAACCCTCATACATTGTTTGTATCTTCAGTCTCTTGGAGTCTCCACATAGCTCCTATCTTCAGAGTGCAAACACCAAGGATCAGATTGCTCAGTTCTTCAAGCATTTCTCTGTGGTGATTTACAATTTATATGCCTGTCTTCTATCAGCTCCTTTACTGTCAGTATCTTTCCATAGAAGGCCCCTATACAGTAACTGACAATAAATTACCCTGTTCAACTTAATTACCTTTCTACAGTCATTTCCCTGTTCTACATTCCCAAATGCCAGAGGAGTAAACATTATTTTACTATTGCATTCACTTGCTGGTCCAGACAGATTCTGCATTTCACTCTCTCTTTTAAAATATCTAGAATATTTGTGGAAAACAGGTCAGTTTTAACCCAAGATTAACACATTGGGAGTTTCAGATCCTGTAACTTTATTTTTCTCATTTGAGGTCACTTAGTTCCAGAGCCAGTGTAAGATCTCAGGCTGGCTCTCTTCACTGCTGGGGCCTGCCACAGGGCTGTAGGGCACTGTTCACACCCTACTGAAGCTGCACACACCCCAGGGCAGGAGGGATTTTGACAGAAGCATCAATGCTGCCTGAGAAGAAAACCTGAGATCTTGATGGGGACTTGATCAGTATTTATGAAAAGGGCTCAGAAAGTTAACCACCATCTGAAAACAGCACTTGACAATAGACAGACAGCATTACAAAGACTGTCACATACAGAAACAGCACAGCTTTTGGAGGCAGAGGCATGTTAAATTTATTTCATTGTCTCCTTGTACAGAAGCCATCAGTTGTTTATTTGCACTGAAATGGATTTTGGCTACTAGTATTGAAAATTCATTTGTTGAAAATGCAGACTATGACTTACACAATCAGGCACAGCCACAAATGACATAAGAATGTTCATCTCAAGGGCAAGCACATATCTATAAAGCATTGAAAACCTTAGATGAGATTGCTCAAATTGGTATTTTGGATTAAATAAGGTTAAATTTTAGCAGTAGCAACATGAACATGCAAATATGGACAATACTTAGGCACCGATTTTGTAAATGTGACCTTGTGTCCTTAGTTGTTATTAAGAAAGGAATAATACACACCAGAAGAAGCTTCAAATGTACAACATGGGTCAGCCTTTTAACAGGAAGACTCCAGTTCATACAAATGATACAACTTGAAATAACATCAAGAAGAGGAAAAAAGTCAAAACTGATGATTAGATTACATAATGTTATACAGTGTTGTGGTTAAGGGACAAAAGGAAAAGGAATTCACATACTCAGAAGGAAAATGTTATTGAGTGAATTCTTTAATTCCTAGGCCATAGGAGACAGATTTCATTCATTTCATGAGGGAAGGAGAGTGGGAGGGAGGCACTACCCCAATAAGCTAATAGGTAATATTGAAGAGATACATCAAACACTGAAGTTTTTAATAAGCAATGAGACTAAATAGATTTACAGGAAAAAACCTTTGTTGTTCTTTATCTTCTTTGAAGTACTGTGTGAGGCAAACCAGATAATTTTTCTGCTACTGTTTTTACACAGACTACATATCCATCCTACATGGAAACAAACACCAGGACTGTGTAAATTAATTTCTTGCTTATTAAACTAATATCACATTCCCAAAGGCACTCCAGGGAATTAGGGATTTCTCTTCTCAGGCATTCCCTCCTCTATAATTCCAGCTCTACCTAATTAATTAAAAACTGGTGCAGTATATAACAATTCATTATATATATTTCAGCTAACATTTCTCTGTAAGTCTACAAATTTTTCAGTTGCAGCTGCTGTGTTGCAGGGAGGTCTTTTATGTGTATCTCTCAAAAAAAGCTGTGTTACAGGTTCTCAGTGTTTTGTTTGGGCTTTTCTCCTGGCAGATATGTACATTNGTATGCATCCCTCAAAAAAAAGCTGTGTTACAGGTTCTCAGCGTTTTGTTTGGGCTTTTCTCCTGGCAGATATGTACATTTCTGATATTCCTTTAAGTCTGCATTTACTTGAGAAGCAGTAGTTCAAGTGCAGTGCTTTAAAGAAGTCCAAAAACCACACATTTCTCAGCAAACATCAGAACAGGGCAAATAATCCAGAATAATAATTTATTTATTGGATATCCTATTTGTTTTTCTATTCACCACAGAGTGCTAAATTCTTATATGTAAATTATTCATGATTTTCTTCCAATGCTTCTCCCATGTAATTTACTATGAAAATGTAGTTGCAATTATTAGATTTCAACATTGGCTCTGTCAGGTTTTTGGAGCACTGGTTCTGTTCTATGATTGGTTGCAACTTGCCAATTTGGAATATGTTTCAAGCATTGCACTTGGGTACACTGTTCAAAATTTACTTTGCCAGGTCTAGACTTGTAATTTGTGCTCTGAATATGTTTTCTGACTTTTCCATACTGACAAAAGTATGTGTAGGCACAGCTATATCTTGCTTCAACAGACATTTCAGTGGCATTATTTCAGTTTTCAGCACCAAACCCATTACCAGAACATGTAAGACAAGGTGTGCTTTCACATTAACTGCCTCTGTGTTTGTAAAGGTGGAGCCTGTACCTCAGTCAGTGGTTACATGCCAGCATCTCCCCTTGCTTGCTTAAGGTTGGATGCTTCTATTTATCAAAGATAAGATATTCCATGCCACAAAAACTTCCCAGTAAGTGACTAATAGCATGGTAAAAACTTTGAAATATTAACTAAATGATATAAAGGGGAGGGTCTCCCCGACAGTTTTATTATTTACTGCCTAGAGGACAGGATCAGAGAGTGTACCTTGACATCAAGCCTTTTAAAAGTCATGTTTATTATCAAACTTTGTTAAATCACTGTCTTTATCTTTCTTCTCTGTTACAAATGAAGTCAATGTTACAATGAGGTCAAGAGAGGTGATTTTACCNGTTACAAATGAAGTCAATCCCTTTGCTGTGACAGTGTTAGCAGTAATGTATTTTGCATTAGAGAGTCTGATTTTGCTTTACAAGGTTGAACAAAGTTTGCAAGCCAATAAAGTCACGCCACTTACTGCAACACATTCCTCTTTCCTCAAAACAGTAAGCTCCAGCAGTGATGGAGAAGGAATACAGTTGAAAAGAGCCAAATATAAAAGTATCATCATGTGAAATAAGAATAGATTATGTGCTATATTCAGACTGCTTATTTCAAGAGCAAAGTTAACAAGAGAAATGCACCATTACAATAATACAGACAAAAAAGTGAAAGAAATAGTAATGTAATCTAAAATTAAATCTAATGTAATCTAAAAAGTCTACCTAAAATTACATTAGTAATTGTAATTGGGATTTATAAACAAAGCCTTTTATAAGAGGATGTATTTTGTATAAGTTTTTCTTTGAAGTCCCTGGGCAGCACATCAAAGAAGGGAATATAGCCTGCTTATTCTCTGGGGATGATTCTGAGATTTGTAGAACAGGGACCCATAAAAACTGTATTGGGGACACACTTTGTCACTCCGCCCAGCAGAACAAATGCATGTAGGCAGGTTTTGTCTATTGCCTTCACTGAAGATTTAATCAAATCACAACCATCTGATAATTACCTTTGGGTACAAAGGAGAGCACACATGCTGGGGAATTAGTCATCTAAATCCTCACCAGAACAGGACTATGGCACCCAGACTTACCCAGTGAACCATCTTATGGGACCATTTGGAGCAGATGGAGATTCTCAAAACACCGAGTCCTAATTTTTAGTCTCAGGCAAAGGCTTGAGCCATAATGAATGAAGGCCAAAAAGATGGGAGGTATAAAAAACCCAGCCCTTTCAGGCAATTTCTTTCAACAGCACCAAGCTTTTAATTTTTATTTTCAAAGAAGTATTTCAACAACACTCGAAGGCTCAACCTGAATACTTTTGCAGTCTAGACAAAAGACCAGAAATAAATCAGTTAAATTAAAATGGTGCACTGCAAAATTTTGTGCAAGTCACTGATGCTGCAGAAAATTGATTTTCCCACAGGTTCTGAAGCTTCGTGCTGCCTTTTGAAGAACAGAAAGTAGATATATTTTGCTATGTATATATTTCTCTGAACTAGAGCCTATAACAGTTTTATATTTTGGCTGAACATTTTCCAGCTGATTAATGTTATGTTTACCCAACTATAAATATAGGATGACGCCTCCTTGAAGTAGTAATTTAACTTTTCTCCTCTGTTTTTATAAATATTATGCTGCCTGTTTTTAATTGTGCAAACATACAACTAAAAATAGATCCTAAGTTACATTTTTATAGAAACTTTTTATTAATGAGCAGTTTAAAAACAGCTGCAACCATCCTACATGCAAACATGACCCTGATATGAGCCACACAACACATGCTGAAGTTTAATAGAACAGAAAATTATTGTATCATTTAACCAGAAGAGGATATAAGATATTTTTAAAGTAGGGTCCAAATTTTAGCTTTTTCATGTTCTTTCTAGGAAATCTGTGCTGTTGTACACACAGCCTGGCTTTTTTGCCTACTTTAAAGGAGAATTTCAGGCACATGACTCTGTCTAGCTTTATCTCTTAATCTGAATATTTCTTTACATGAAATAGGTAGTAGCTCCTTTCAGCTCTAAGTTTTCATGCTCCCCAATGAACTGATTAATAGATTTGAACTTAGATACCTGATGTCAAAGGGGTTTTTGCATGGGTCTTAGAAGTTTCTGATTAGGCAGTCATTGGAAAAATATTCTATTGAATTCATACGTAACACTGCCTGCACATCAGTCTTCACAGCAATGTTTTCTGTTCTCCCTTCTTAGTTTTCACAATTATATATTGGTAGTACCCAGGAATGTATCTGTATTGGTGCTGGAGCAGGTGGAGAGCTTTTTGGTGCCAAGTGCAGGACACACGTACAGTAGATGTCATTTCCTCCTTAGCCACAGTGTCATATAGATTCTTCAACATTTTATGAAGCATTTGAAATGCCATTCTTCAAACAGATTTCATCATCCTCTGTAACAAAATGTCTCTGCTAATAACTTTACAGATTCAAACCAAGGCTTCTTCCCAAAATTCAATACATAACTAATTTCTCCTATCTCATTTTGACACTTTTTACATAGCTCAATCCTTTTCCCCCTGTGCTAAGCATTCTGAATTTTGTGCAGTGTATGGATTATAAACAATGCTAAAATTAATTTGTATCTCATGCATTCAGCTTCACCCCAACTCAATCATTCTGCTGTGTGTTTGCTTAGATAAATGCCTGACAATGTTATTGACACTTCAAAGAAAATAAGCCATTCTCTTTATGCACGTACATCAGAGCTGTTCACATTTAGCAAAAAAAAACTGGCAACAGAGGGATAAGATCAAAAATAATCCTGGCTTAATCCAAATTCCATTTCCCCAAATTTGCAAGTGTTACAGAGCAAATAATTCACTAAATTATACTCTCCTGCCCTCCAAACAGCAAGGAGCCATGAACGACACACACTGATTAGTCAGGCCTGGCTCTGAATGGCATTAAAATGATTTGTTTTTGTCACATCTCCCAACTATCTCTTATTTGGGATCACTGTTCATTTCAGTCCAAGAACAGCCTCCATTTCAAATATGCTGATGACTTCTGACACGAGGGAAAACAAATTATTTCCATCAGAAACAAAGAATCTAGCAAGGTAATGTAAAAGAATACTTCAAATGTTTACATCTTACAACAGGACTCAAATCTAAGGGTACAGAAAATACACACGATTCTGTAAAATTAGTAAGGCAATAACTCTTTACCGGTTTTACCTAAAGCTAATCCAGGGACTAAAGTCCAGATAATGACATTGATGGGATTACATCAGTTACAGGAAACTTCACAATCAGTTCTTGCACTTTTGTAGTCAGCTTTTTTCAGTTCTCAGCCTGTAACTTATAAATACTGTGCCTGTTGCTGAACTCAGTACACACAATTTGTAAAAATTATGCATCCATTTCTGCAGTAAATAATAGCTGCTTAATAGTCACCAAGGCTATTGAGTTATTTTATTACAGATTGCATGGATTCAATCTCATACATGTTTCACCTCTCTCTTTGCTTCAATAACCTTGTTGTGTCTCAAAATTAATACTGCCTGCTGCAGGTCTCACTACTCATTTCCCATATGGGCATCTGGTCCATGAAGGCCTCCCTAGCACAAAGCTGGGCACATTTCTGCCCTGAAGACATGAGCATTATGGATACATTTCTTATTACCTGGGGGTGGCTGATAAGAGCCCAGATAATGGAAGGAAAGCTACCAAGCTGGGAGAAATCTGGTAATGAAGCAGGAGGAAGGAAATCGCTAGAAGTGTGCAGGTCCTGGAATGAGGACAAGCTGAATAAGGTTAAAATTTTTGTTTTCAGTTTCCAGCTGAGGAGGTCCCTAAATTGACTCCAAGATGCTGCTGTCCCATCCCACGGCTAAACCACATCCTTGGAGCTGAACTTGCACAAACTGCACCAACAGCATCTGGAGTGGAAACACAAAGCTAAAAAAACACAACACTCCTGCTTTCCTGCTAAACATTCATCTGACCTCAGGCAAACCCCACAGAACATTAAGGCAAGAAATGGAAACACAAAGCCATCATCCCTCCCCCTGCCTAACCAA
>VZTY01025363.1:26358-49432 GCA_013400935.1 Turnix velox
GGAACAGCTGGGGAGGGGGAGGAGTCTCCAGTGGAGCCCAGGTGTGGGGGATTTGGGGGAAAATGGGCTGGAAAAAGGTTGGTGTGGGGCAGAGACAGGGGATGGGGGACAAATGGGATACGTGGAACCTGCCCAGATGCAAACTGGGAGGAAAAATGGAAGTACTTGAGTGTTCTCCATGAGGGTGATGAGACACTGGAACAGGTTACCCAGAGAGGTGGTGGAGTGTAGCTTAATGAGTACTGCTAGAGTTTGCATCCAAGAGCCATGTGTGTAACTTAAACTACCTGACCAATACTACAGGGTAGGTTTTTTTCCTACTAGCCTGAGTGAGCAGCTTCTCTATTATAAAGGACTGGAGCAGAGTAGCAAATATCAAAAATTTGTGATATTTTGCACATCACATGTACAATATGTTAGTTCCATGACACAGTGAACTATTAACTTAATTCTATAATTGCATGGTTCAGCAGACAAGGGTAAACAAAAGTAGTAAATCATGAAAGCACTACATTTGAGTCCCAAATGGAAAATAAAACTTCNGTTTTTAATTCGGAGATCAGGAATTGAATGTCTGTGGACAGACACTTGTGAAGTGTCTCCAGCAAGAGATAAGGAAATAGGGTATGCTTCACAAAGGAGTTTGTGAGAAGCTGTCTGGGGAATCTGGGAAATGCTGGTGTGATAAAGGTGAAGGCTACAGCAGAGCACATCTCAAACATCCAAGTTCTGTATGTTAATCTTGTTACAAAGAACTGCTCTGATTAAAAAAAATTGAAAAAATGAAAAAGCCAAGACTGACAAAACCCAGCACTGTGAGGTTCAAAAGTAGCTTCTTTGTCATTAGATAAAGTCCAATGAGAAATAGTGAATCCTTCTGTAGCATAATAAGAAAAAAGGCCACAATAATTAAAAAGCACCTTGAAGAAGTGTTGTAAGCACATCGCTCTGAAAGATATCAGTCTCAAAAAATCAACTCCTAGAGGCCTGAAGTAGATGAATCTTTTGGCATCAGCAGCTTTTCTTCCTGAACCTTCCCAGGTTTGCTTCAGCTTTCTCAATTCTAGTGGACAAGAGAAGTCAACAGAGTGGAGGGAGCGGCGCAAGAACACCACCACATTACCTGGTGGCTATAAAACAGTTAAAACAGGAGCTGCCTTTTATTTTTTATTGCTTTTTTCATTGCATCCAGCCCACAGAAGCTTTAGCCTATTTCTATTCATCCCCTCAAACAACACCCAATCATAACGTAGGTCACCAGGGTATAATAAATACTGATGGATAAACTTTTGAGATTAGTCAGCTCTTTACAAAAGTAACAAAGCTGAACTGAACAGAAAACAGCTCTTCCTAGATCTGAATCTCACTCCTTCTGCTTCAAAGCTGCAAACAAACTTGGAAAGACAAAAGCTTGTCTTTTTCTTCTAATTAAATTAATTGTTATAATATGCTTCTACCTGAAAGTTTCATTCCACTAATATTCCTAGAGCACCATGGCTATAAAGGCATATTTGTCATAAAATTTCTGACACACATGCTGACAAAATGATTTAACTGAAGCAAGACTCAATTAAATTGGAATATTTGTATGTAAAACCAACTATTTAATAACTGGCTTCAATATCACCTACCTTTCTGAACTGACAGTCACAGGTTTTGTGACTAGAAAGTAGTCAGAAGTGCTTAGTGCTTTGAGAATACTCCCTACTAATGAAGACAGTTGTAGAAACTGGTTTTTGTATGGATTAATAAAATATTTCAAATTTAACACACAAATATCATATAGTAGCATTACATTGTGTCTCATTATGCCAAAACTTTCATTATCTATCTATCTATCTATCTATCTATCTATCTATCTATCTATCTATCTATCTATCTATCTATCTGTCTATCAATGTATCTATCATTAGCATCCATCATTAGCACTATGGGTATATTTGAGCAGTAACACTGATGCTTTATCAAAAAAAAAACCCCAGACCCCACCAAATCTGGCTTATTTGACACTAGCACTTTCAAAAGAATATCTTAGTACATTAAAAAAAAGAAAAATCCCACATTTTAAAATTCTGCTATCTCATTGTAGCAGTTCTGAAACATTTATAAGTTCAGTCTGTGTGTTTCCTAATCCCAGGGGCTGCCATATCAACCGGCAGAGGATTCTGGGCTGTCAGGAACAACAAATTGCCAACAAGAAACACATCCTGTAAAACAATGCCTGGGTAGTTTATTTAAATTTGAATCTGTATCTCTGTTGTTGGCACATGGCATTAGTCATGACTTAAACCATTAGTAACAAGCACTCTCTCCCACCTAACACACAATGTAATAACAAATGTGACCACTGTATCAGCAGGGAGCAGGCTTTTTATCTGTTAATTTTCAAATTCTAGTTATTTGTTAAAATAAAATACAATCACAAATACTGACTGTGCAGCATTGTTCAACTGGTTATCTAGCTCACAGAGCAACTACAGAAAAAAGGCTATGAAAGGATGTAGCGTGGCTGCTGCTTGGATTTTCACACCAGCCTGCTTGGCATGGTGCAAGAACATCACTACATCATAAACTGCAATGTATTAGCATTATAAAGGAAAAACAAGAGGCAGGCCAGGTGTAGGCCATGGCATGCACTTTTTACTGCATTGGAGACAGTGTGATTTATGGTACAGGAGAGGAGATATTAAAAAAATTCATTATAATCGAGATGAGAGGAGGTGCTTGCAGTGAAAGAGTCAGAGAATCCACCAGGAAGGGAAACTCAATGTTGAGGACAGGAGTTTCTTTACAGGGAGTGTCCCTGCAAGCAGGAGGTGAATGGACATTTCTGGTCCAGGTAATGACTGTTGATGGGCTGAGATGAACGGGAGCAATGAGAGCAGCTGGGTTCAGATAAGGACACCATGAAGCAGCATGACTGGAACATCAGGAGAAAACAAAGATCCAGATAATTACATGGGTGGGAAAAATCTGTAATCAGTTTTTGTTCAATTCTCACTCTTTAGTAAACAGCTCCTTTTCAGTTCTCAGTCTGTGACATGTAAACACTACGCCTGTTGGACAGACATGATTTGTGAAAATTATGTCCCTTGTGTCCTGTACTGCAGTAAAGAATCCCTGCTTCATACTCACCAAGGCTATTGGTGGTATGTTGGTATTGATTATAATAATGATATAACATAATTCTGTAATAACATACCCTGTGTGATGTTCAGTTTCATTTTTCAATGGTATTTGAACTCAGAGTACAGATAGATGGTTTCAAATAACCACTCTTCGTTTGGAACAGTAACATTTCAGGCTTGGTACTGGTGTGGTGACAGAGGCCCCTTTGGCATTATTTTTTTGACATTTCAACAAGGCATTTGGTGTTGGCTCCTGATTTGGACTTGTAAAACTATATTGTCTCTGTGAGTTGTGTTGTTTGTGTAGGAAGATTGAATAGTAGCCAAAGAGTTTGTGTTTATAACTGTGGTTACTAATACATGTTGTCTTGTGTGATTGTTCTGACTGGTACCTGGATCCAGATATCCACATATCACTGGCAAGGACAAAATGCTGTCCCATTATTTGTGAGCAGTTTATTATGGGAGGGAGATTCATTAAGTTTTATCTATGCTCAACAGTTTATAAGCCAAAAAAATTCAAAGAAAATTAGGATTACAATATTGAAACTTTAATTATTTGGGACTGAGAAACAGCAGATTTGAAACTTTATGTATTTTATAAATGAAATGAAGAGTTAATAGATTAATAATTTTCTCCTCAAATGCAGCAAGCTGTTGAAAGATAACAAGCAAGGGAAAGTTAGTAAACAAATAGCAAATTCAGTCACAACAGACTTGTTAATTTGGGATGGACTCAAATACATAGATAAATACATATTTCTTTTCAGCCTAGATTTCTCTTTTAGTGGCCTGAGATTTGTATTACTACATCCGCAGGCAATATATATGTCCCCTAAGGTTTATCATGTGCTTCCTACTATATTTATTAGAAAATAATTACCAGCTCCCTTATACTGGCTCACATTTGCAGCTTTGAAGAAACTCAGGCTTTCATATAATATATCAAAATGAAAAGTACTACTGTGTCTTCCAAAAGCAGTTGTTATAATTGCTTCTGAAACCTTGATCAATTTAAAATGTGTAGCTCTCCTTTGAACTAATAAGAGTCAGACTAAGCAGAAATAACAAACTTGATAGTCAGTAAAAGAGACAGGCACAGAAATCAGAAAAAGCTGCTAAAAAGAAAATCTCTAACTCCATGAAAATAGGATTAAAGAATGAATCTTAAAATAAACATAAAGAGAAGAGATATTAAGCTCTTAATCCAACCAAAGTGAGATGAAAAACCCTGTTGTGCTGTGTTGGTAATAATCTGTTTTGACAAAAGCATGCTGTGGTGACTGTTTAATATGCACTGTGTTTATTCAAACTCTTTTTACAAATCAAAAGTAAACCTGTGAATGTAATTGCATTAAGTAGCCTGTAAGCAATGATTAAGGACAAAAGCAACAAGGTAGGAAGCACTGCTAAAATAAAAATACACCAGTCTCCAAATTCTGAGGTGCTTGACTGCCAGTTTTAAAATTCAACCAGGTCGATTCCACTGCCCTTTTCTTGCCAGCTGGCGGCACATCGGTGTCTCAGCCATGGGACAGCTGAGATGGGGAATGATGGGGAATACACAGAAGTCTCCTTAGTTCTGAACAAGAGAATGGCCTCTAGGTGGGTATTTGCTATTTCCTAATGCTCTGACCATAAGGAGTTGCTCTGCACTTGTGCTATTTTTTGCCATTAAACAACAACTTTTGATCATTTGTATTTTGATCCGACTCATCAAAACTCAACAGGATTTGACTTTCCATAATGTCACACCTTGTATGTTTTATGATTTCAAGAAGAGCATAACTCAATATCAGGAATAAAAGAGAAAAATGTTGCTCTGAGAAGAGCAATATCAGGCAAAAGCAAAACACATTATTTTTGCACCATTTCTCCTGCTGTTTGATAGCTTGACTTCTGTTTGCCAGCATTCCACAGCGATAACATGAAGACTGCTACAGCATAATGTGTTTTCTTTTAAAAGGTCATCATTATATTAGCAGTATTTGATGCATTGTGACCACAGCACACATTTTTTACAGATAAGAGTGTACCTATAAACATTTTTCTATAATTTATTGCCAACAAGAAAGTCCATTTAACTTCTGCTTTCAGAAGAATATCTGGAAATGATTGGCACAACTCGAGGAACCTTTGCAGTTGCAGCTTTCTCTAAGAGTAGAGCAGAGAGTCATGTTTGTCAGTATGCCCAAGAAGGATTAAAAAAGGACAGAAAGAAATTTCAAAAATTTAAAACACTAACTACAAAGCAGTTTATTATTGGAAGTAAATATTTTGTAATTTATGTATGGCACCCAAAGCTGAACTTCCAGTCAGCATTCTGCACAAGCATATGTTTTCCTCATATACCCTTGCATAAGATTACCAGCAGAATCAGTGACATAATTGGATGTACTTATATAAATTGTGCAGTAAGCAAGGACAAGGAAAATTGGTTTTAATTTCATTGTCATATGCATTTCCAACAGCCCTATGCTTTTTTCCCAGCTCTTAGTGCTTTTTTTTCCCCAACAGGAAATCACTACATCTGGCAAATGCTGGAGCTACACTCAAGCTCATAATGCCATTTAGTAGAGCTTCTGTTTTCTATTCGTGCTTCCCTCTTGCAGCCCAATTGCATATATTCAAACTTTGAGAGCACACAAACATGAAGATTCACACGGAGCAGACAGCTTGGTTTCATACCAAGCAATGGTATGGATTCAGGCATTTTGGTGCCAACTGGCCCCAGTGCCACTGAGCAGTCCCAAGCACATTCAGTTTACTCCTGTAGATTTAGGTATCATGCATTAAGGAGTAAGAGAGACAAGACTCTGTGAATTCCTGTCTCCTGTCCTCACACGGTACACTACACATTGTGCTGCTTGTAAATTAACTGACAGCTGAAGATCAATATCCAGAGAAACCAGATAAATAAAAACAAGTCCAGATAGAAACTACTGCAAAGATTTTCCGTGAGTGAGGAATAAGACAAGAGAAGCTGCCAGCAAGTTCATCCAGTCCGATCTGACCCATAACTACTGGAGCTCGAAGTTGTCACCTGGGTGTAAAGGTTCCTTCAACTTGTGGGTTCCCAGCTTTTCAACAGCAGCCAGTGCACAGACAAAGTGCCCCCAGAAAACCCTACCAAACATCCCAACTCAAAATTCCCAAGCTCCGAGTGCCCCATTCATGTTGATATTTCAAGAACATATTGAATAATTTTAATACTTTAAACATTCTATGATGTACTGTAAAGCCAGGAAAATGGACTATATTTTCAGCAGCAGTATACAAAGGTTCTCACTAACTGAAAACAGATGCAGGAAGATATTCTCTGCCCCAGAGCTCGTATTACTTCTAGTCCTTAGAATTATTTGCCAGCCACAGGATGTTTCTATACAGGGTGTGAATAAGATACAATTTCAATACCTGACCTGCCCACTCCATTGCTCCTAAACAGACTGTTTTCAGAGATGTACTGCATCTTATTTAATTTTAGAATAAGAAGAACATGCTGCTTGCTGAAACCTTCTGGTCAGATCTTTGTGTTTGCTTATTTCTAGTCAGTGGGTAAGCTGATGGCTGGGGCATTTGAGCTGGAAGAAGTGGGTGGGTGGCAGGGACCTCACTATTCCCCACTGTACTAATTGCCAAAGACTGAAATAAATATAAAAGAAAGATGTACAGCTCACAAAAGGTGTTCAAGCACACAAAACACATTGAAAAACTTCCCTGAAATAGAGCCTTTTTGAACTACAGTACTAAAGGAGCAATACATGTGGTATTGAAAGTGTGATATAAAACTTTATTTTATGTTGAAAAAATAATTCTATCTACTTAAGTGATCTACCTCAAAATATCCCAAAGTTGAAGCAAAATAATTATTTTGTGTATCTTAGCTAAAAATAGTCCTGAACTAAGAGGACTCAAAGCCCATGCTCCAGGGCCAGCAGAAGTGACCAGTGTGCACTCAAGCTGTTCTCTGCTCAGGAGAGCAAGAGGTAGAAGTGCAGCTGTACAGAAATGTACAGCAAAATGCTTTCAAATCCCAATACAGGGTTCAAGGAACTGAATATATAAATTCTATGAAATGGAATTAAGATGAGAATAAATCAGAAGAGTTTTGAATCTTGCTAATTGCCTTTCAAAGACCACTTTATCCTATTAATATTATCATCAGGAGACTCAAGAATTTGGGGGTGCAGCGAAGACTGAAAACCTAGTTACATTTATCATGTTTGGAAACAAACAGAAACTGATTTTTATTTATCTTATGAAACAAAACCTCTGCTATCTTTCTCTCCTGGTATTTAATCCTTTTTTCCCCTAACAATATAATGAGACACCAATTAAGCTGAGGGTAACCTTCTAAGCAATAACAGACAAATACCTTCAGTAAGCAACAGGCGTAATTTCTCTTGTGCACAAGCATTGATGCAGATTACATGACAGTTCTAGACTTATTGCTGTGACCAAGCAAGGTATAAATTATGACAGGTCCACATGGATTACAGCTGATTTGAAGCAAATCAAAGGCATTATCTTTAATAAGGTGCTTTGTGTCTCTCAAATGCCACTCTTGGCTTCTGTAACAGCAGCCACTAAAAATCAATTCCTCCAATTCCTTTGACTGAAACTTCAGACAAAGGAGCCCATGCAAATCCACCACCAAGGTTTCTCCTCTGTAACACAGCATCCTCACCATCTCCATCAACAACGTTTACAGTTCTAACTTTTACTTTTTAAGTCAATGTGTGTCTCCCTGTGAAGCTACAGCCAGACTGCAGTACTCAACACCTTAGTAGGTGTAGCATGACCACCTGGAGGGCAGAGCTAAAATATAAAACTGAAAATTGAATCAAAATTAGAGTAATGCACTTTCAATAACACAGCATTAGTTCAACATGAGTTTCAGCCAGCTCTCAGGAAAAGTCAATGAGAGTTGTTTCACAGAAATCAAACAATGCATGATTAGGTCATCACAGAATTGTATATAGTATATTCAAAACTCTGGGTGACATCTAAAAGCCTATTTTCCTTCTATAATTTTGCATTGAGAGTCTTGTAAAAAAGAATCAATATATAATTTACTACAGCAGAAAGTTTATTATAAAGGGTTATTAAAGACAGCTCAAAGCGTGTGGATAAAAAGAATGAAATCCCTATTTCTTCAATCACACCATAATGACTTACACCAAACACACTATTTCAGACTACAAATATCCCATTCCATATTTCAAAGTGGAACCTCTAACACAATACAAGCAATATCAGTGTTATTTTGAAAAAAAAGGAAGGTAGAGAGGAAAAAAGCTCCTCAATCTCAAGCTAAGTTTTGTGTTTGTACATTGATACTAAGTTAAAATTTGATTGTTCATGAAATGTGCCTGGACAATGCAATAAAGGGTTTCTCAACTTAATCTGACAGTTTTACCCTGAGGCTAATGTTCTTATTGATAATATGCACCATTCTTTGCCTTCCCAACAGGCTGTCAGAGATATCTGAGTAACACACCTCAACTCCTTGTCAAAGTTAATCTGAAATTGATTTTAGTTTCCAAAGGTGAAACAGAACTGTGTGAAGTCAGCTACAAATGGCATTCACAGATGAGCGTTCAGCACTTTGTGTAATTCCTGCAGGATTTCATGGATGTACCATAGGAGTTTCCCACCAAACCTGTGTGAACTTCAGATCAAGAGAGTCAATAATCTTCTTATCTTTCCTAGGGGAAATATGTGTGTTGTCTCCTATTTTGTATCAGTTTCTGTAATCCTACTAGTTAGATTTCTTAACATAAAATTGAAAGTACAGAGAACAGCTACATCATCTCCTTTACTTTTAATAACATTGCTCTTAATGGCGTAAACCAATAATTCTGAATACACCTTCCCTGTAATTTATTAATGAATAAGGAGGAGACAATGTGCAAAGAGTATTTGGGATACTCCATGCTGCCTTTCTAATTTCATAACGACACCTAAGTTATTAATTTCTCAGCAAGATTTCTGTCATCATGTATCATTAATGATCACTTCAGGGCATTCCAGAGAGGAAATGCAGTCTTGTTCTATGGAAATCAATTCACTGAAACCATTAGAGATTTGCTAATAATTTATTTTTGTTTCAGCTGCCAAGCACAATGTATTTAAGGAAAAGGTTTCACCACTATCAGATTCAAAATTAAAAATCCTTCTCTTGTGAAAATAAAAATAAACCTGTTCAGTAGAACAAAAAGCATTTGGCATTCTTGACAAAAGTTACATTTCTAACAAATGTAGGAAAAACAAGTAAGATTTCAGAGTAACAAAATGATAAGGTGTAGAAGCAAGAGTCATGGATGTATAGCTCAGTTGGGAGAGTATCAGACTCCCAATCTGAGGGTCAGGGGTTCAAGTCCCCATCCAGGTATGAGGCTTGTCAGAGTTGGGCTGATGGTTGGACTTGATGATCTGAAAGGTCCCTTCCAACCTTGATTATGAAACTATGAAACTATGGTGCTCATGTATGCAGTAACTCCAGCATTCCACTAGGATCTGGAGAGTTCCACAGTTCAGCTGCTCAGCTTGCACAAAGCTAATGGAGACTTTTCCACTTGGTAGAAAACTCAGGAGCTGCTACTGGATTTTCTAAAAACCCAGTTCAAGGGCAGAGACTGTATTATAGATGTTCATTAGAGACCAGTATAAATAGTGAAGTTAGACAAAAAACAATTATGTGACCTTTACCCATGACACACCATTTCCAGTCTGGTCACAATAAGGCCTTTGATCTTTCTTAACACATATTTATATCTTTGTTAAACTTAAATCTGTCAGATCCTGCAGGGGCAGAGCCAGTTGTTCTAGTAAGAGATCTTCTCCCCCTGCCCAAGGCAGCTGCTGCTTATTGCTCTGTAGGAGTCCTGTCAGCAGCTCCACTTCCCTGGGCACTCGCCTACATCCCACTGGCAGCAAGGCTGAGGTATCAGTCCTCACACCATTTTAGTGCTCATTTCTATCCAGAGCTCCATTACATTAAGAAAACACTAAAAGAAAACAAAACAAACCAGTCTAGATGTGTTTGATCCAGTACCACTTGCAGGTAGGAGGCGAGTGAGTTTTGGCTTACATTTTGTGTAAGCAAAACCTTGTGCTGAAGCTAAAAGAACTTAGGCTTTACTGAAGTAAAGTAAAAATTCTCTATAGAAAATACAAGCATCTTAATGCAAGGTGGTGCTTAAATACTCTGCTTAATCAGGAACTACAGAATAACATCAGTGCCAGAGAAAGTTAAGCAAATGTGTTCAGCCCTCGTTCATCATACACCTAATTTCATTTCAATTAATTGTCGGTGCTAACTGTAGTCACCTATCATACAATTCTGGGAAGTGATGCTGGCTTATAAAAATAGTAATATGTAGTCCTTGCTTAATATTTTCAGAAGCATTAACATTAATAGATTTATTATGTAAGTGATAAAGCTTCTATATTTCAGTTTCTCCTAACATTATTGGAGAAGCTATTAAAGTCAGTGTGTCAAAGAACAAGAGTAAAGTTCCAGAAGTAATAACAGGTTTCTTATTTTGATTTACTTCTGCCTAGCTGCAGACATATTTCACAAGAAACACCAAATCTCACAAAACATTTGGAGCATTGCATTTCCATACTAATCAGGACAATGAACTTATTGGCTCCATTGAGTTAATCTTAGACAATTTCCTGTGTCACAAAACCTGACTTGAAAATTTAAATGAGGCAAGTTTTTTAGTTATAAATTATACTGTAGAATTTAATTTCCTATTTACTTCTGTGTCACAATCAAGTTGTTTCTCCACCAATACAATGCAGGTAGAATACCACTTCTGGCTAGAAGAGGCAGGATTACTTTACTGTGAGGGTGGTGGGAACAGGTTGCCCAGAGAGGCTGTGGATGCCCCCTCAATCCCTGGAGGTGTTTAAGGCCAGGCTGGATGAGGCACTGAGCAACCTGGTGTAGTGGGAGGTGTCCCTGCCCATGACAGGGAGGTTGGAACTAGATGATCTTTAAGGTCCCTTCCAAAACAAACCATTCTATGATTTTACAATTCTATAGTAAGATTAAAAACAAATAAAAATATTCAAAACACAACCCCAAACCTATAGTAATTGAACATACAAATTCAGACTCTTAAGCAACTGAATTCAAAACCCCACTGAAATCGTGGGAAGTTCTCTGATCACTGTATTTACTTGCTGCCTCCTTACCCCTAAGAAGACAAACACATACAGAGGAATTAAACTCCTTTATGCTTGTCAGGCCTGCCCAGTCTTGAGTCTAAGGAAAGGTAGTAATCCTTAGGAATGGGACTGAACTTTGCACACCAAAGGCTGCAAGCATTTAATTCTATCCTTCCTCAAGCACCAAGACAGAGGAAACCTCCCCTTGAACACAAACAGAGCACTTACTGGAATCGAATTGTTCCCCTCAGCAATACACACAGCACTCCAACCATGACAGCTGTTAAAGTCAACTTTTAACCTCGAATGAACCTGTAAGCCGTTAAAGCAATGAAAGTCTGAGGACCAAAACATTCCATTGCCAGAACCTGATAGACACACTTTCTCTTCCCCAGTATATCTGGCAGGTATCACTATGCATCATAGAAATAGGTGCTGTGAAGCATTATGCCAGGAGTACAATTAAAGAACAATAAATTTGGTCATTGATGATCAGCCTGTCAAACAAACAGTGTAGTATCCTTTAAGTCTCACAGCAGGACCCCATTCCATGAGAAGTAGTAAAGGCATCGAAAGATTCTTCTGCCAACAGTACAGCATTTTTGTATGAGGATCTGGAGATGGCTACAGGGAGTCAAATACTCCAGTGACACTTCAGTGTCCCCTCTAGTGGATCTTTATGTTTTCTCTAAAAGTAAAAACATTACATGCACAATTTCTTGAATTCAGCCACCCACTGTGTTTATTTTTAAACTTGAAGCCATACTTTTGTATAGGTTGGTGTTAATGTTTATAAAGGTCAAATTATAATGGTCTCCCTACTGTTTGATCATAGGTTTGGAGACCTGGCACTGTAATTAAAACTCCAGCTTAAAAAAACTCTGCTGGGGTCCTGACTTGTAACCAGGTAACTTGGTTTTCTAGCAAACCAGAGTACATTTTCTGTTGCCAGTAGTTCATTGACAGACAAAAGAAGGTAAACAAAACCCTCGTGCCTGACTGCCTCTGGGTAAACAATGTTTGTTATTAGTATAGTTATTAGAGACTATAAATATATTGTAGTCAGAATACATTCATATATAAATTGTGTGCCCATTTTGTACAAGCTGCTTTTCAGTATTTTGGCAAAAATTGCAAGACAGGACCACACAGTTTACTCACTCCATTGTAGATGAAGGATGCAAGGGACAAATCAGTAAAACAAACCTGAAACCCTAGCTGTACAATGGTTCTGTAACATCTATTTGATTAATATTTACTTCAGTCCAACCTGCATTTGAGTTCTGTTCCTCACTCGCAAGTGTTTCAAAACTGTCAGAGACACCAAAGCTGGCTGCAACTTTAGTGTGGAATTTCTCTTTTGCCATCAGTTATGAGCAAAACTGCTCCAGTATTGCCTCCTTTTACTGCATTGTTTAAAGGCCCCTCAGTTCTGCTTTTTTAATGAAAGGAAACAAATCAAAGCTAGTATTGAAAGTGGAGCTCTTGTCTAAAAAGCTACATTCCAGATTACTATCAGAATCTTCTTTTAGAACTTCCCAGAGCTGTCAATTTTCACCTGATTTACAAAAAGACTTCTTTGACAAAGGAATTTCAGATTTTTGTTAAAGATAATACCCTCCAAGCTGGCCTTATTTAGCCAGTCTCTTATTTGAGCTAACTCTCCTTGTCATTTTTTTCAAGGATTAAAAAAAATACATAACACAAACATTTGAGTTAGTGCATGTTGTGTGCAGTGATGTAAATATTTACTCCACTATCTACAGCTTCACTTGTCTGCCCAAGAAGAAGCTGTAAGTACAGGGCATACAAATTGTGCACCAAGTCATTTTAGAATGGCCTATGATTCTCAATCCATCAAAAATAACTTTTTCTTTCCTTTCTCTAGATAGAGGAAGGAGTTTGAGTGCATCTGAGACTTAAGACAAAATCAAGAACACTAGCCTCCAGCTAGAAAAAAGCACTCAATCTAATAAATTTCTGAAAGACTTCATCATGAGTTTACTGCCAGTATTACTTATTCTCAAAGTGATACTGAGAGATCACATGTCACAGGAAAGCCATGGTGAAAAGGAGATGTGGCCATTAAAGCAGGCAACATCTGATGCACACAGACAGATTGCCTTGCCCAGGAAAGACTGCTTTAAGCAAGCAAAGGGGAAAAAGCCCTTCAAGTTGAAGCATAATTACATTAGAAAAATTATAATTTGATTTGGATTAGTAGAGAAAAATCTTAAAAGCTAAGAATTAAGAACTCCATCTACAATTATTTTCAAGAATATTTGCATCATTAATTTAAATGAGGAGATGAATCAAGTGTGTGTGCAATAACACACCCTATGGATGAGTAAACAAGAGGAGCAGTAAAATTGATAGCATGGAGCAGTTGCAGATAGAGGCCATCTGTACAGTCAAATGGCACAGGAATGTGACAAATCACAAGCCTCACTTGACCCTCAAAAGACAACAGAAGCAAATGTTTTGATGTGAACATCGTCAGTGCTGTGACCCACGTGCTCACATGATATTGGAATAGTAGGAAAGGTCTGCTTTGATCTCTCCACAAGCATTATTCAGTAATAACAAAGCATATAGTGTTGAAGGCTACAGATTTGCTAGACAATAGAACTGCCTTTAAGCATCAATAAACAGACTAATATACTTCCCATCACATGGGTAAAGAGAGATTTTCAATATGGTTGAATAGAAAAACCTTTGTTAAAATCCAAGGACTAAAAGAGTATCTGAATGCAGACAATTTCCTGGTTCTGAAGCAGCCCAAGCTCTGAAAAATGCAATCTATCAGGAAGAGACAGAACAGGTCAACCATTAATTAACATCCAAACTAAAGCTTTTCAAGTAGGGGTTAAAACTTCCTTTGCTTTACATTTAAATCACTGGAAATGTATTCCCCAATTTAATATGCACAAAACATCACCTAACACCTTTAATTGCTTCAACCTTTCAAGTGCACCATTTGATTCATTGTCACCCTCAAAAGACAAGATTAGGGTATATTAAGTATAAACATGATTTAAGTAACACAATTACATTTCCACCTTTGATGAGTCTGATTAGGAACTTTCTATCAGTCTGGCATGATGAAGCATTGTCATGACCAGTGATCTGTCAGTCTTGCCAAAGACAAACCTGCTGATGGGGAGGCATTTCATGGTCACAGACATTTCAGAAAGGTGTAAAATCTGAAATTAAATGCTATCCATTATCACCTTATTAAGTATGGAGCAATATTTATGATCTTTTCTATTAGATTGATGAAGATGGTCCTAGGTCTAAACTAAAAAAAAAAAACCAAACTGTAAGAAAGACAAGTCTAGTAACATGATTGGTTGTTAAAACAATAATTAGGTGGACAAGCCCTCTAAAATTTACAGAAAATTGTTCTCTGGATCCTCTCCCACTGCATCAGGGAAACATCTGTTTTAAGAAAACTGCACTCAAGGAAAAGAACTGGACAGGCCCAAAGCAGGAGAGCAGTGACTGATTTTTTTTGTGGTCATAGAACATGTAAGTTAAAAAGAAATAAAGAGGTTGGATGAGAAAAACTTTCAAAATTATGAAAAACAAGCTTCAAAAGTCAGAAAATAAAACATCTACAATTTTGCAATGGTAAATCATGAAGATAAAAATAAAAGGTTCAACCCAAGCACAATGAGATAAAAGCTAAGAAATAGCAACAGAATTCAAGTGAAGCTAATAGGAAGAAAGGTATGCAAACACAACTGACTAATCTAAACATCGAAATGTCATGGACAACTTAAAATCAGGCATTGAGAGGAATTGTCACAAAGCAGAATAAGAAGATAAGATTCTGCACTGCCAATTTGGGTTTCTATTTTAACCCAGCAGTAAACAGAAAATATAATAAACATTGACATATGTAGAAGTAATAAATACAAACAAGTCATAACCTATATTTAATTACAAAAGAGATTCCATCAATGAAATGTAGGGTATGTCTTTGTTTACACTGTTTTGTTGCACTTCAGAAAAGAATTAAGGAGCTCCTTGGCTTATCATGGACTATAAAAGCAATCACTGCTATAGGTCTGTTTTTCATATTCACTCTATTAATTTACATGTCCCTGGTAAGCCTCACACTGCAATGCAACTGCTAAATTACACTGCTCTTGGGTAATGGGTATAAAAAGATGCAAGAGCATGCAAAATGTATTCAAACAGACAATTAAAAATATCAATTCTGTTGACAGCTGAAATGAAGAAACTGTGCAGAGGTTTAATGGTGCTGCATGAAGGACACACTCCTTATGAGTGATTGAATCAACTAGCATCAGGCATTGAGAGTCTTTGTCAAACATTAGATATTAAACCAATTTAGAGTCTGCTTATTAAAATAATTATTCCAAAGATGGTTTCCAGGCATTTCTGAATCTCCTTGTATTAATGATGGCATCTTAATTATTGTGCTAGTTTCCCACCAGTACAAGTTTGCTGGGTCACCAGGCAACCAAAGAATATAGACATTATTTTCACTCATCTTAACACTGATACTGGTTTTATTTACATTCATCTTCAACTTTATATGCTTATTAAATTCACTGCACTCCCTATTCTCTATAAATTTCTGCTTTTAGCCACATAAGAATAATGCATTCATCATTTCTATTAAAAACAGCTCAAAGGAATTAGAAGTTTGAAAACTTTTTTAAACTGAATAATCTCACATTTCTATGAATTGCATTACTAGTTATGATCTAAATTTCCACTGAAAATGCAGCTCAGACTAAATAATTATCAAAAACCTTGAGCTATAAACATCACCTTAAAGGTTTTTAACTGGCAAAAGCTTTTAAAAGATGAAAGACTTAAGTTTAAGAGTAATTTCAATAGAAGTCAGTGATTAATTCTAGACTAATTCTAATTTTTGAAGAGTTAGTGCCATTTTAAAAACAAGCAGATACAGACATTACACCTTTATCCAAACAATGAAAATACATCAGTACGTAGTAGCAATATCTGGAAGGAACTGAGACATTTAGTGGGTAATATTGCTTTGTATTTCTTGGCTTCACCAAGCTATCACTATATATCACACTGTAGGATGTAGCTATTGTGTGCAGTTTTCAAGCACTACTGAATCATAGTGCGTACCTCAAATTGCTCCTAGTCCAACAGCAAGTAACCAAACATGACAGATTAATCATAATAACAACAACAAAGACAAGTATCACAGGTAAAAATGGCTGTCCATTAAGGACTTGAGAAAACAACAGCGCTTCAGTCTGCACAATCCTAGACCATTAGAGAAGGTACTGCTGTAGATGAACAGTCCTGAAGTCCCAAAGCCACAGAGCTGAATGTTGAATGAACTGACATCAGCAATGGAAGAGTTAGATTGCCTTTAGCATAACACTTTGGGTACACAATTTCAGTCTGGATTTAGTAATGTGACAGCTGGTCACTGAAAAAGTTACTGGTTATCACCATTGCAGGACACACAGGAAAAATTTGCTATCACTGATGAGCACAAGCTTCATTCAGCCTCTTCTGAATTTCATAGAAAGAAACACTTAGTGAAGTGTTCACAAGCAAGCTCCAATTCTGAAGAAGACTATAAAAATACAGAGTAAAATCTACCTTTCATAGTAACTAGATGATCTTAAGTTTTCACAAGATGTCCTAAATGATTACTCAGACTATTTTGTCATCTCTATGAAACAGAATAAAGTCTGTGGAGATGCTGGATTAATGCAGGGGAACCTAGACAGAACCATGGGAGTGTACAAAATCCTATGTACAAAAAAGCTCTCTGATAAGTGGCAGGAGTGCCATGAATACTTGAGCAACTCTGATTTTTGCACAATAGTAATATAAGAAAATAACATACAGTTCAGAACTGCCTGGTCCTTTGTGAATTCAAATGGCTCTTCAATATAAAAAACCTTTTGCCGGAATCCAGGGACACATTCTAAATCTTCTGCACATGCAAGCAGCAGAACCTGAGGAAATAAAAAAAGGAAACAGACTTTTAACATCCACTTACTCATCCATCATGTTGGCTTCTGGGAACCATACTGGGTTTAGGCTCATAAAATAAAACACTGAGCTCCATGCTCATAAAACAAAATATCCATCACGTCACCCTTCCCCTTCCAGTCTTGCTTAACAATTTTTATGTAAGGTTTTTGCTTTTATATATGTGGGCTGGTGAGGAAATTACAAAATAGTAGCTTTCAAGGTTAAGTTCAGTCCAGATTATCAATAAAAGTTATTACTGTTCCCCATGAGAATGTAAGACATAATGTCGCTACTGAAGTTACAGGTGAATACAGATGGGCTCAGAAAAATGCATTAATTAATCATTTTAATTTCATTTAAGTAACTGATAAATTAGGGTCTGCAAACTTTATTTTGGAAATCATCAAGCTTTTTATTCAAGGGTAAAGTTTCAGATCAGAGAAGTTTCCTTTCAAAACAGAATTTCTTTGCTAACAAATCTAAACTGTTGCTTCCACAGCCCAAACCACAGTTGGTTCATTTTCCCTGCAATCAAAAACTTGTTTGCTCCAAGAAAAGACTGGAAATGAAATGTGAGTATCATAGTGGAGGTGGACCTGTAGGTTAAAGTTGAGTACAGTTTGTGCTGCTGTTAGTATGTGGTCACCAAAGGTCCCCTGGCAGTACAGCAAAAGGAGGAAGTGTTAAAGCAAAATGAATTGGTTGTAAATGGGTACAATGCTAACCTTGGGCTCTGAGAGTTTGTGTTCTGTCTCTGAATAGAGATGCAACCTAAAAGGCTGTATTTCTTGGCAGTTTTTAAATGAGACCACAGGGGTAAGAAGTTCCAGGAAAGAGGCAGCATAAAAAAAAAAAAGAAGAATACTAAAAAGCTTAAAAGGTTAAAGAGAGAAGAAAGAAGAGACAAGTTCAAGATCAGCAAGAGCCAAATCCGTATTCTTCAACATACGTAAGTGTAACCACATTTCAAAAATACTTTGTGCTTCAGATTCTCCAAATTTGTTTTTCAAAACCTGACTTCCAGCTGGTGTAAAAAGCACTCTGATCTCAAAGCTAGGGCCAACCTGCTGCTAGTTGCACAGATGAAGGAAAAACGAGGGAAGGTGGTACACATAGCAACCAAGAAGAAAACAAACACATACTGCATATTAACGACATTCACTTTAAAATTCAAGTAGCCCTGCACAAAAGGGACCATTTACTCAGACCACATCAACATGTGCTTACAATTTAGCCAATAAAATTCTTCAACTCTGAGAATAAAGTCTCCCCTAGCTCACACATACAGGTGAGTGCTGTAGGCTCCTTTCTACTTCACCAGCTTAGGTGAGGCACTAAAACTTCTCCCAGCCAGACAGCAGCATCTCACACATTTCTAAGTTCTACCCTCACCAGATAATTATCTGGATATGCTGATCCTGATCCCAGAGCAACATCCTGCAAATATCTGTATTTTTCCCTCCTAACCACCACTCCTAGTCCATTTGCTAAACCAGAAAATACATACTCTATGCTCACCTTTCATGCACTCCATGCTTGCTGGAAGTTTTATAAAAAGCAAAGGCAATTGCTGGATCATTTGTTTCATGTCACTGACATTTGCTATAAAAGCTTGGCTAGAAGTGCTAGCAGACTGTGATAAAAAACAGCCAGTAGCAGTCAAGTGAAGCAGATGGACAACTTTGCCGTCCATCCTGATCTACTCTGCTTGTCCTTTGATTAGACTTAAAGTAATACATCAAACAAGGTGCAATTATGCTTCACTTCTATTCACTTCTATCTATGTTCACCTAATTTCTGCCTTTCTTATTAAGGCTTAAAAATGTAGTGCCCAATCCCTCATTCAGTTGTTGACATTGTTATCTTGATTTTATTGGAGATTCTAGATATGAAAAGGGTTGACAATTGGATGTGTCCCCTCCAATCTTCCAGTATTAGGCAACTGTGAACACAAACTGACATACTCAGAGCCTGCCCTTGAAATTGTGCATAAAACTTAACCACTAATTATTAAAATAAAAACCCTGATATGCATTTGAATGGTCACATGCACAGAAAGATGAGCACAAATTTATTCTGTGCACAGGTGCATTCTTAAGTACCTTTCTGACTCATGGTGTTACTGAATGAATACACATAGAAATGCAATCACAGCAGAAGGAAAATTCTTTTGATCTCAAGACGCAAGCGACAACTGAAGCCATGTTATATAAAGAATTCAAATCAGAAAAAGAACCCTGAAAATTAACTGAAATAAGCTGAAATTTAACTACGCACTCTTCCCCTAAAGGATTGACACAGAAAGTAAGAGACAAATCATGTTCTGATCTCTCAGCTACTGGCATCTTAAAGTTGAAACTCTTGTCTTACCAAGCTATAAAAAGCCTGCTTTGGACATCATCTATGTCAGTACTTAGACAAGGGAATATGTCTACTTTATCAGATCTGTGACAGTAAGCTGACTTTAAAATCTGGGCAATCTAAATAGGTCACAAGCCAACTTCTGTAAGCCTGGAACAGAAGCCTCACATAATACAGCTGTATCAAATAGAAAATGACCTTTACTCCCTCAGAAATAATTACACGACTCAGGCTTGGCCTTGCTGTGAAATGGAATGCTTTATTCTACTTTTGCAATTCCAGGAACTTTCTTCTCAACATGGCAAGGAAAATGTTTCATTTGTCATCACACAGACCATTTTTAATTAATTATCTTTTAAAATCACAATTATTCCTTCATTTTTTTCTCATGAAGAAAATTAATCTGTTGAACTAGAAGTCTGTCTCATTATAATTATGTCTGTTGAGGTTCTTCTCTTTGAGGAAAAAAGGTCTTTGAAAATACCTTGAAAGGATAAGCCAAGCTGATTAGTGTTGAAGACAAAGAGAATATTGCTCAAAGCAGAATGCATTCTGAATTCAAACAGCACCTAGATTTCATAATTTTTGATATAATAAAAGTGTTTATGGGCTGATAGCTGTCTAAAGAAAGGGCTAATACAGATAAACTGGAAATCATATTTAAATGTCATAATTAGAATTCAAAATACCTAAATAATACATAGTCAAGTATTGAGCAATTAGTACCAAAGAATCCTTCACCCACCACAAAAAACCCATATTATTTGATGAACGTAACAATTTTGTAGCAAACATCTTTTAGTCATGAAAATCTGAAAGAGAAGTCTGAAAACCAAACCACAGAGTCATGACCACTCGCACATAAAAGCCCTATATTCACTGACAAGCAGAATCAGATTTTTTTTCAAAACCTACTATTTCTCAGAAATGTACAGAGTAAAGACTCATTTTTAATATCCTGACAATTTGTCTTTCTGAATTTATTACCAGTCACTATAAGGAAATGTCACCAACTCAAATAACTCCTGTGCAAGCTTGGTCACTGGGTTAGAAGCCCATGAAATAACACCATTCCTTTTTATTTAATAAAACAGCACAGACACACTGTAACCTTGACTGACCTCAACATTTGGACTGAAAACTGCTCACAAAGAACACGGAATGGAAAGCAAAAGAAGATGACAATTTTCTACCATGCTGCAGAGAAAAAATTAATAAAGTCCCTGATGTTAAAGTACCTTTGGGTATTCCTGAAACTCCAGATGTTCTTCCTCCACCTCTGCTGGAGATTTAAAATTAATCTCAGAAATGACCTTCCACAAATTTCAAAATCTTTGTCCTTTTTGACTTACTCAGCACCCAAACTCCATTCAGGCTAGATTGGTTAAGTCCTCTCTCTGGAAATTAACTTTATCACCTTTTACTGTAAACATTCTCATCTATTCATTAGCCCTACCTGTAAGAGATTAAATTCCTGTCATAAAAATGTAAGCTTCAGCATATTAATTGCATTTTATGCACATTTTTATGGTTTGAAATTCCTCCTTTTGCAAAGCTTTATTAAATAGAGATGTAAACATGGATACCCATGAAAACCATCTGTCCAGACATGAATTTTCCAACATAATAAATGTAAGTAAATCTCATATCACAGGGCAGTTTCCGTAGGACCATATTGTGCCTTTGATTTAAGAACCATAATTTGAAATGTCTTCCTGACAAAAAAAGAGCTAACATAGAGATCACATAGTTTTTCATAACAGAAACAAACCCCAAAGTTCTAAAAGTTGAGTCAGTACTTACAAAATTAGATGTTTGGCTGGAGTTTTAGTAAAAACTTTCTTTGAAAGTATGGTTTTGGGGTTTCTTTTTTATGCAACTTGTTTACTTGGAAATGAGTATTTAAAATTTATGTTTCCAAGCTTTTCTTCTGGAAGCATGAGAATTAGAATTTTGCATTTTTCATAGGAAAACTTCATACATAATACCATGATCCTCAAAGCTAAGAACTGTGAAAAAAAGTTATCAAAATAATGAGAACTGCCAACACTGAATTAAATTGCATATGACAAAATATTTTTATCATACACATCAAGATCTCTGAATCTTGCAACCCATTTATCTTCAGATGCTGCAACACTAGACCTAGAAAAATGGATAGGGAGGAAGCCATGAGGGAAGAAAAACAAGTAATAAGCAGCAGATACTCCCAATGTTTTGCAGAGAGATGGTGAAATTCTTTCACTCAAGTTAGTATTCAGTGATTTTAGGTTTCTTTTACTCACAATTTAAATGAGGGAGTTATTTAAATGAAATTAACAGAGAAATTACATAGACTAAAGACAGCACTTCTTAAAGTGAGATTCTGATTTTGCATTATGCAGACTCCAATTAGTGTCAGCAGGTCCTAAGGCAATTGTTTCATCAAATCACATACAGATTGGACATGAAATTCTCCCCATCCTCTGTATTTTTTATCATCAATTGGAACAAAAAAACCCACACCTCAGAAGCTTGAATAACTTCTCCTCTGATTGCTATAATTAAAAAAAGCTATTTTAACATTGCATAAAGGTATGTTGAATTATTTGTCTCTGAAAGGGACTAAATTAAACAAAACATACAGTTCTTTTGCATTCATCTGCTTCCTAGAGCACTACAATTTGGGGAATTTTTTATTCAGTCTTTCCACTATGGAGAGAAAGTTTTTACTGTTAAAGACTTTTACCTCTCTTCTTTTTATCAGGAAAGAGCTTCAGAAAAAGAGCATTCACAATCTACAGCTTTACATCTAAATCTGATAGTGAATTCAAGTAATTTTTTGTAAGAAATGCTATTAAGATTCAGCACTAAGATTCTTCTAGAATGATAAATATTCTTTTGAAGGGCCTACATGTCCATTTACTGCATGGCTCCACTAAAAGTGAAAGTTACACCTGGAGTAGTGGAGAGTGGGCTTGTAAATGCAAATTAAAATGATTTTATAGGCTCAAATNATACTAAAAGTGAAAGTTACACCTGAAGTAGTGGAGAGTAGGCTTGAAAATGATTTTATAGGCTCAAATGAATTCAATTCTCCTGTCATTAACCAGTGTGACTGTGGTAGGCATCTATTAACTGGAAAAAAAAATACAAACTCTTTTGTCAGACTATCTTGCACAGGAGCATTCTTTTTATGAGCACTTTCCTTGGGAATGTGAGAAGAATTTTATCACATATTACATTTATCACATATTAATCTCCCCATCCCCAGTAAAAACTGTGTATCTTTTATGATACTGGAAATCTTGTGAAGTTATTTAATAAGAAATTTGCCAGCACTCAACAGACAGCTGCCTTCCTGCTGAAACTCAAGAGCTCAGTATTGGTACCAGTACAGTTCAGTATATTCATCAGTGACTTAG
>VZTY01025363.1:49536-78629 GCA_013400935.1 Turnix velox
ACCTCCCTTATGAGGGAAGGCTGAGGGAACTGGATCTCTTTTTTTTGGAGACTGAGGGGTGATCTCAGTGATGTTTATGAATATGTATAGGGTGTCAGAAAGATGGAGTCAGACTCTTCTCAGTGACATTCAAAGATAGCACTCTGGGCAATAGGTGCAAGCTGGAACACAGAATGTTCCCCATGAACACCTGGGCTCCACTGGAGACTCCTCACCTCCCCAGCTGTTCCCAATCTGCCCCCTCCACCCACTCTCCTACTTAAGACCAGCAGGGAAGGGCAGCAGCCACCATTTGCCCCCCCGTGGGGCCTGAGGGATGCTCCTCCTGGTGTCTGTGCTGCAGGACATCACTGGTGAGTTGCATTTTCCAAGGGGACACGGTGGGAGGAGAAAGGCCGGGGGGCCTGCTGGCCCCCCGGTTGGTTAGGCAGGGGGAGGGGGATGGCCTTGTGTTTCCATTTCTTGCCTTAATGCTCTGTGGGGTTTGCCTGAGGTCAGATGAATGTTTAGCAGGAGCTTTGTGGTTTTTAGCTTTGTGTTTCAGCTCCAGGTGCTGTGGGTGCAGTTTGTGTGAGTTCAGCCCCAAGGATGTGGTTTAACCCAGCGAAGGGACAGCAGCAGCTCCATCCTCTGGCCCTGCTTGTGCTCTGTCTACGTGTGTCCCAGCTGAAGCACCAGGAAGAGCCCAGTTCTCCAGAGCTCAAGGTTCTTCAAAATCCCTGTTTCATCAAGCTTTTCTACAATTCCACAGCAAAGCGAATGTGCTGATGTGCAGGTAATTTGCCCACGGGCCCAGCATATTTGCAGTGAACAGGCTGCCCTGGTCAGTACCAGAGAGTAGAATGTCACACCTGAGGATGTGTTCCTTGTGCTCAAAGTAAGTAATATTTGAAATTACTCAACTATTTTACAGCTGAATACCTACACATCATGATTAATAACACCCTCTAACACATACAACTCCCCAGACAAAAGGATGGATTGGGCACCAAAGTAACTTTTTTTGTTTTGTTTATTCTTAGGTATCATGAAAGAAATAGTATTTTGCTGAAACCCATACACCACTGGAATGAGATTACAACTGGTTAGCCCATTTAGAGGAGCTGCAAAATAAATTAATTTTACAGGGCACAGAGTAATGCAAATGAGCCATTCAATAGCACTCCCATACCAGGGAAAGAAGCATAAAGAAGAAACATTGGAAGCCAGAGTTCTGATCTTGTTACACTACAAGGTATGGAATTACTGAAACCTAAAGTGCATTGCTACAATAACCCATTCAAAGATCAGCTTATACCAAACATTTTAGTTATTTATCATCTGATGAACTAAACAGGTTCATCCTATTTTGCAGCAGTAATGACCTCATGAAACACTGAGATGAATGAAAATATGAGTGCCCCTTTGTAAACAAAGGAAATAAATTAAAGACTGGTTAAACATATTTATCACCCTTCACATGCAGTTGCACAGAGCAAAGTCATTATACTGCACTTGAAAACACCAATGTGGCAAAAGGCATTAGAGAAAAAATTAATATCATATTTCTTGCAGCAGATAGTGGGTTCTGGAGAGAATGGCTGGAAACTATAAGGAATGTGATGTATGTTTAATTTCCCAACAGTGTGATCATTATCAAAAAAGGCACAACCTTCCATCCATCCTTTTATTTATAATCCACAAAGTAATAGAAGAAAGCAATTATTGCTGCACCACAAAACTGAACTTAGTGTAACACTAAACATCTGTCTTCTGCTCTGTTACTAAAACTGGGAATGAGCTTGCTGAAAACTATCTTTTAAAGAATAGCATAGGTTTGAGTATTAAACACACACAAGGTGCTACCATCCCAGAACAAAACCAAGAACCAAGACCAGAACTCGAAGTAAAAAGGAAAATGGCTAGTTTTCAACTTCAAGAAGACATTTCTTGAACTTCTCCTGCAGAGTCACAAAAGCAAGATTTTAAAAAACTGCTACTTTCAAGTAAATGCCTTGATTCAAGCAAGGGTATTGGGGGAAAAAACCAAGCCTGACAAAAGACTCACGAAATTAAAAAAGTCAAGAAACTGCTACAAGGCAACAAGCCCAGTGCAAACCCATCTGCTGACTTTGATGTACTTTCATCCGATTTCAACTTGAAGAGGGCAATATATCCTGCAGGACAAGCTGTAGACAGTTGTCCGAGGGCTTTTTTGCACAAAGTTATCTGCATTTTTCTTCACCACAAATCTTAGGTAGATTCTCTCTCAGTAAGCATATGACAAGGAAGCAAGTTAATCAACTCAATCTTTCTTTCAGAGGGATGCTAATGGGATGCCACTGTGTTTTCTTTATTCTCATCAGCTTCCCATTTCATGAAAGTCCTATCAATAGGACACCTAACAGCTCAGGCAACCAACTGTAGCTAAAACTGCCCATTGGTTTTAAGCATTTTAAGAGTGGCCATGAAAAATATGGTTAAGCAATAACAGAATAGGGCTTATACAATTTCAGAAAACCAGACCAAAAGCTGCATGATACATGGTGGTTTGCAGTACTACTTCTCCTCAATCCATTTGTCAGTTCCAGCAGATAAAGAGGTACATGCCAGGGTTTTTTTCCAGGTGGTAAACTTTAGGCACATGAGTAATTTTAGGATGTAAGCTCTAAGGTAACTAAGAGTTGCATCATGCACATAATATATGCCTGCAGGAGAGGGAACTGAGCTTAGAAATCAGCAAAACATGAAACAAAATATAAACAAGAAAACACCTTCCTGTATGTTAACTTTTGCTGACAGGATATAGGAAAACCTTAAGACCTGGTGTAGTGAAGAGATAGTTCACCATCAAAAAAAGAAAAGGGTGTAGGGGGAGTGTAATTTAAGTCTTTGTTAGATATAATGACTGATACAATGGAATTGCAGTAGGTTATCCTAGGCAGTACACCCCATCTAGAAGTAATACTTATTTTACCTTTATCTCACAGCCAGAACTTCAAGGAAGGAAAATGGAAGTAGATTAGCCATTAACTGCCTGGTCAAATGTCTTAAGAGACACACTTCTATCAATGACTGATCTAGCTATTAAGTTGAGCTGTATAAATACACTGCAATAAATTCACAGAAGTCCTTTTCTGTTCCTTCCCCTGCCACATGCCTGTCTAAGTAAAGAACGACTACCCCCAGCTGCCCTATCAAAGAAAGCAACTGATCAACTTTGAAATAACTACAACAGGGAGAAAAAGATATCTGACTGAACTGGAGGAAAACTACATAGGAGTATGTATATTTAAATATATGCATCTTTGCATTGTCCTAACAGGGACTCTGACAGATGAAAAGAATTTTCCATCTAATTTAACATTTTTTGAGCTTAGAATTCAACTCCAAAGAAGATAATTGAAGTTATTTACACATACTTGTCTTTGTTGTTCAGTTGTGGTTTTCATGTAATTTTACTTTTTTACTGAAGAGCATTAACTGTACCTTAATATTTGTAGTCTATTTACCACACACTTTTAATTCATTTAACAGATAAGATGTGAATTTTTGTATCTCTGCTGATATTACCAGTCAAAAGCTTGTGAATAATGGCAGTCATTTTCAAGCTCCTACAGTCATAGGAATAAACAAAACAGGATAAAAAAATACTTGGGTCTTTCGGGCAGTTCCAGCTGATATTTGAAGAGTATTTTTAATTACTTGTAAGAACACAGTCAAAGATTTAAAAGAACTTGTACTGACTCTTCAGAGTTTAGGGAAAGTGTCCCCCATGGGGAAGACAGCAAGTAGTTGAATATTTTTGAGCACATCACAATAAAGCAAAATCTCTAAAGCCTCCCTTCTGCTAACAGTGACATTACATCAAGAATAACCTTTTCAAAGAAATAAAACCCATTAATGCTAGGAACATGAGGGCTATTAAAGATCAACACTTAGTAGCCAAAAGAGGGTGGGGAGAAATCAGGCTGGTAAATTAATTAGAACATAAATAATATGAAACCAAGACCTTGGTCCGTAACCCTCTCTCTTATAATTGCTTGCCATTTAGAAGTTGAAAGAAATCTTTTATGTAAAAAGTACAGCTATTGACCCTGCATGTATCAGGAAGTCAAAGAAAATCCTGGCACTTTTAGAATGAGATCTCATGAGTACCAGAGAATGCCATAGCAACACCCTATTAAATACCTATTTGGTATTTCTTTGGTGTAGACCGACCTTTCCACCATCAAGGAATGGTGCTGCTGGGAAATACTGCAAGTTAACCTTTAAATATTTCAAGGCTTTTGTTGGTTGGTAGAAACAATCTTCATACAAAGTATTGGACAAATTATCTGTACCCATGAGATCATGTTGATTTTTTTTTCTCAGCTGTCAATTCTGAGGCATAAGGACACACCTATCTATGGTTGTATCCTCCAAACTCCATCATGAAACCTCTTAGTAAACTAACATTTGTTTTGTAAATCCATGATTTAAATTAAAATAGGCTTCTGTTGCTGTTAGGACGTTCAATATGTTACTGTAGCCTCCTCACTTAACATGGGAGGCAGCACTTTCAGTACATTTATTAGTTCTATAATTATCAGTATTTAGCAAGTCTATCATCTGTTCCACATGAGATTCACAAAGCAATGAATATAAAAAACATGTTGTGAGAAACCTGGATGTTAATTTTCTGCAAGTTTATATAATCAGACTTTATGATACATTTTTGATAAAGCTGAAAATATCTTAAAGAAAAAACCCTCAAGTATCAGCAACTTAAACTTCCTGAAGCACTCCAATCTTTTTTTTTTTCCCCGTAAGTGCTTCAGCCTGGAAGTGACTGGGGTTCTGTGCTTACATAGCATAAAGCAATTTAAAATTATTCAAGTACTTCAATTTTTTTATAGGTACTTCTTCTTGAAAATTATTGGGTTCTGATCATGCTCACCATTGAACAATTTGAAGTTACATAAATTCCTTTTTTTCATCAATGCTTCATATATTTGAGACTGAATTCTGGGACACTGTAGTACATTACCAGGCAGTTTAAATTATACAAGAGTCTTTTATTTTATACAATCTTTCATATCTTAAATAAGAATCAGCTTGCAAGGGTGAAAGCATAATGCATTATACTTCAAAATAAATCAGCATTATGCAAAACCAGAAATCCAACTTTTTTTAGAACATTGTGAGATCTTTTTCATTAATCAAATTCTCACACCTTCCCACGTGCTGTGAAGTTTGAGCATTTCAGAAGGTATGTACTTCTACTTCAGTAAATCAAAATAAATAATTTCAAAGGAGAACAATGTGTAAGACATTTTCTGAGCCTATGAAAAATAAGAAGGATTTACTTCCTGCAGCATTTGACTTGTCAAACAAGGATTCAGTTCTTCTGTAGCATGGATACAGGACATTCAACAGCTTCTAGTTCAAGTTCATTGCATAGATTGAGTGTATCAAGTAGGAAATTTTGGTAGGACTTCAGGGACATCATTCCTGATTTAATAGGACTGATACACAGAATAATCTGTGTGGTTGTTTTAAATAAATTAATTAGTGGTATTATCATTCTTGATAGTCAAGAACATGCTCTGCTTTTACGCATCACCCAATGAAAGGGGAGTAAAATGAAGATGTGACATTTGAAAATAGCCCTGAGGATGTACAAATAGAGAACTGAGAAATACAGCAGACAGGCAAAGTTATTAGTGAACCCTCTCTGTTATTCTCAGCTAATATCCTTCATTAGGACTCTACCAATAAGGTCCTAATTACCACCAAACAAAAATGCAAGTGTTTTTATACTTGCAACTGAGCTACATAACAAATTTGCACTCTCTCCTCTGTTTTAAACTGAGACATCCTGCAAAGCATCTTATTTCACCTTCTCCTTGTTAACACAAATTTTGTAGAAATAATAATTTCTCACCAAGGAAAACCACACAGTGTTCCTCTGCACGTTCAGTTGAAAAGATAGCAGCTAGTCCTTAAAGATACTGGCTTGTCTTACTAATCATAGGCTTTTAATTATACATCTCCAGTTTCAATTAGTAAGTAAACACTGACATCCTCAATTGCACTACACAGAGCTCCCCTGTCTCCAGTTAATCATGTTGACTGCAGCTATTCCCTAGGCTGAGGTTTCAGAGTTCCTGGCTTCTGTAAATCCTTGGTATTACATCTTTTGATTCAGAAACAAACATGCTAACATATCTTATCACCCAAAAACACGTGTTCTGAGTTCAGGAATGGCTGCCTTTTCCCCTCTCCCAATAGTCAAAGCTGTGCTTCATGTACAGAATTAAATTGCAAAGCATCGCTGAATTCATCTGATATATTTTGTTTAAGCTAAACCTCATATTATAGTAATTAAAGAAGCCATAATTAGACTAAGTATCCACCAAATATTAATCAGTAAAGTAATATTCTATTATTAAGGAGCAGCTATTCACAGTAGGAGTTTGTCTTGCAAAAAGGAATGTTAGGAACAGTGCCAAAAGCAAAGCAGAAGGCACAGCAGACTGGCTTCTTTGGGGCCACAATTTACTTTATGAATGATTTCACCTGTATTTCACTTATTTGTATTTCCATTTCATCCACGTGGCAATCCTAGATACGTTGGTTAATGCCAATATTCCCAGTCACTGTGATGAGGATTCTAATCCAAGCCAAGACAAACCCAGAGCACACACTACAGGGCAAACCACTTAACCTCTCTCTGCTCCTCTAGTTGTAAATGAAAACAATACAATTACTGTGCACTGCAGGAAGGCCAGTGGCTGACTCCTGTGTTTTGAATGGATTTGAAATCTTGAGTAAGTACTGTATAAATGCTGACAAATATTGCCTGTTTGAGGCTCCCATCAAGAATTGTTTCCAGAGAACACAAAACAAGGATGAGAGCAAGTGCAAATTTCCTAATATGCAAGGCCTTCAGCTGGTAAAGGACTGGAGGAAGAACACAGAATTGACTAGCCCGAGAGGGAAGCACATCATTATAGAGATGGCTTGAAGAAGAAAGTAGAGATCAGGGAGAGGACCAAAATCTCTGAACAGCTCTGAAAGCTCCTGTCTCTGATTGCAGAACAGTCTTGTGTAGGTGATGATTCTACATTCAGCACCTCCATACAGCTCCTAGACAAGATTTCAGGCTTCATGCTTTTGTATCTATGCTTTTGTTTCACTGACATAGTTCACAATGCTTCTATCACACTAAAAGCTCTTAAAAGACAGTAAGGAGGAAGAAATAATTGCTTTTTTTCATAGCTTGCTCTAGTCAGCTTAAGAGGGTCTCTGGCAAAATGACAAGGGCAAACCTTAACCCTTAACCCTCATCTCTGATGGAGCCAGAACCCCATCCCACCTATTTTCCTTTAAATTTCCTGTCTTTTCACTTGGCAATTTCCTTTTCATCATTAGCTAGCTTCTATATCCTAGATTTGGGTTCTTTTTTTGTCTTTCATTTCCACTCCTTTACCCTACATCCCAGAAGCTACCAGGATTATTGGACAGATGAAAGGGACACATGTGCATGAATTCCCTTCACAACTATGACAAAGACAAAAGCATCCATTTCACTCTAAGTAGTGTTTAGTTGGCAGCAATAGAAATGCAGGTGGTCTCTGTGGTTCTAGTAAGTAGCTTCAGAGAGGATTTCATACAAATACATTCATAATCACATTTAACTGGAGTTTTCCACTGGAAATTACACCACAGCTCATAGAGTGTGACAACACTTCATAGTCTTCTTATCTGTAACAATATTAACTCATTCTAAAGTGTAGTGCAGTAGCACATTAAGCCCGGAAGAGCTAGAAATTAGTAGCTTAGTTAACTCATTAGGAGACATCCATCTCTAATTAACATGAAGTATAAATGCAGCGATAAATCAGCATGTTAAAAGGTCTGCCTTCATTTAAGAAATCAAGGTGAAATTTTATCAAGGGAGAAATTTTCTACCAAATAATTGATAACTACCTTTCTGCCTGTGAAAAGCTCAGGGACAAACAATAAAGTCAGTATCTTTAAGGTAGGTCAATAGTGAAGCACAGCAATAAGAGAGAAGATTACCATCTGAGACTAGCAAGGATTAAGATGGACCAAAAGTTATATTACATTTTTTCCCCTCACTAGGGCCAAGCATAGAGATGAATAAGACTTTCCAATTCTGTTAATGCTGATGGAGTTTGTGGTAATCTATTATGCATAACCTGGAATATTCCATGAAACTAATTGCTGTGGGGATTCCACACCCCTCCTCAGCAGTATTACTGTTTCAGGGAGGTACACTGGAAAGTATGAAAAAAATACCAACAAACCAACAACATATCTTAGAATGTAGAAGTGAGTAGGGAAAGAAGACATTCTGGAAATATGAAAAGAATTTTGCCCTACCATTTTTGAGCATAATAAGCAGTTAAGAAATCGATGTTTCATTTTTGGTTTAAGATCTAAACTGTATGATTTCATTCATATTAGCTCAACATTGTATTTCAACTTTATTTTTTAACCCAGTGGCCAACCTACACCTTTCTGAATAACACAGATAAAAGCAAGCTCTTCCTGGATGTGGAGATTCTTTTCCAAGCCCTAGTCAAAGCTGTGGAAGTGGCAATATTTTTTTTTCCTGCAGCATTATCTAAATCAGGCAAAATAAGTGTTGGGAAAAAAATTAGCAACATTAAGAAATAACAAAAGATAATTTCAAATCGAAGCCATTTTTTGAAGCCAAGCTGCCTACACGTATCTTTCTAACATATTGAAAACCAGACTTAACATCTTTGCCTAATTTTAATGTAGTGAATCCCACAATAGCTTTGCAATGACTGCTAATGAAAGTCATCCCTTTTAAAAAAAAATTGATTTGAACTTCAGATCCAAAGCTACAATAGCATCTCCAATTTACCTGACCTAGATTCTACGAAGGTGTATTGTAAGCTTTGCTTCATTATGTTTAAGTGAATGTTCACCAAAGTGGATTCAGGCAAGAAGGAATAACACAAGAACTCTAAAGGTATTGCAAGATGCCTTCCTTCTCTATTATTCTCCTTAGTTTATATTCCCCATTATATTTAGGACCCCCCACTGTGCAATAAAGAACAGTGAATCTATCTTGAGCATAAATTAATGTGAAGCTACTGCAGCAGAGTCTTGCTTCCCCTATGAATTCTTTTTACAACAACACACCTGTTTTAAACACGCAGTAATTATTTGGCTGTTGCCTGCTACTAGAAGAAAGGAAGCTTGATAGCAATGAATTGAACTTGCCCTCTGTCCCCTTTCATTGTATCTCCCTACAGCAGACAGCACCAAAATGCAACTCAATTAAATACAGCCCTCTTGTCACAATGTGAACAGAAGCTCTCCTCACAGCAGAAGCAGGGAAGTTTTGCCATGACACTCCTTGTTACATTTGACAAGTTTATTCAAAAGCAGGTATTTCAGCTGGGAGGTCTGTCATTCTAATCCTGCTCTTTATGCGAGAGCAGCTAATGCAATTTCAGCTACCTGATAGAAGGGCTCTCACTTCCAGATGTTCCATTGTGCCTTGCAGACAACATCTGCTATAGAACTGACACCAAAAGGACAGGTATTATGAGTACTTTTTCCATCATTACCTTCCTCTCAGAGCACAGTTTACAACTTCCTTGTTGATTCCTGTAGTTCTGATAGGCACAGTAGAAGCCAGTGTAATGCTATCCTTCTAGAAGTCTAACCAAATAGCAGCTGAAACAGGACAAATGTACCCGACAAGGTAGTAAAATGAAGTTACTCCTGAGCTATTGTAAAAATGAAATAAAAAACATTCACTCAATGAACTGAGACTTGAATAAAAATTATGGATTGCTGCTGTTTTCAGGACACAAACCTCAACTTGCAGTGTCACAGTTTAGATGTATTTGCACTGATTAGAGATAGAGCAAAATCTGCAAAAGCACCTCTGCAGGGGACACCAGGGCACCCAGAGAGAAAAGGAGCTAGAGTAGCCAAGCCAGTAACAAATATTGAAGCCAAGTGTGGGAAAGATCTGGAATGAGGCTCTACTCATTTTTGGCAACAGCCTGAGAAAGCATAGACATTTCTGTTGCCAGCCTTGTTACAGTAAGGCTAAGTGAAAGAAAAATACCTCTACTAATAAAGCAAGGATTAGCTTCTCCTATTGCATGTATTAACACTGGATAACTAATAGGCTGGTTTGATTTCATTGATAATGTATTAGTGTTTATAATCAGCATAGCATGCTTATTTCATCTGGCTCCTACAAGTGGTAAAGAATTAAACCTTGTCATGAAACCATTTACTTTTTTTTCTCCACTGCAAAGCACCAAATACATAATAATAAAGCCATGCAGGAAAAATAGCAAAAGAACAAGAGTTTTAAAGTCTACATGTAGAAATAATTCTAACAGATTGCAATTTACATTTGTCTTTGCCTCTTGGCAGCAGTTTACATTATTTGACATGCTGTTTATTCTACAATAGCAGTATGTTTTCTTCCCTCTACTTGTGATTTGAATGTATAAGCAGTATTCACCTAGATATTAGGTGGGGTTTTTTAAAACATGAGCTTCTGCTAGGAAACAGAGCCTTCTTTACAATTCGTGATGTAACCAATAAGCTGCTTTACAGGAAAAAGTATCTGCTTATTTTGAAGTACTGCAAGTGAAACCTTTTTCTATGAAAGAAAAAAGTAATTGCTTCTGATTTTCTTGTTTTCAAAGCGTGATGGTGCATTCTTCTCTTCTGAGCTGCCTGCAGCAGATAGACATAGCTTTTCAGATATGACACTCCTCATTCATATGCTATTTTCTTTGCCTTGTGTTGGGAAAAATAGCACAAAGTGGACAAAAATACAAAGCTATACAGTGATGCTAAATGGCAATAGAGATGTTCTTCCAGAGATCTGACTGCAGACTGCACCCTCCCTTGTTAAATGTACTAACTAATGTGAGCAAATTAACCACCTGGTTTAGATACAGCTTCCTTCTCAAATCCTTCTCAAACCCATTCTCTTGCAGTTCCTTCTCTGTTAATCTAGTGTTGAAATAAAAGAAAAGCCTGTACAACCTTACAATACAAATTGCTATCAGTTGGTAATGTGGTGCTCCATCTGCATGAAATACAATGTTTTTCTAACTAAAGAGGCGAGGGAAGGACTGGCTTGTACTTAGAAAAGTGGGTTAAGTCTCCAGCATTTATTATCAAGTATCTCTCAGAGGAACTGGCAGACTTCTGACATCCATGAGGTCTGGCTCAGGTTCTTCAAAACTTTGAGGAAAAATGAGTAACAGCTGCCTTCTCTGCCTGCCTGATCTCCATTTCCTCCATTTACCCAGTAACTTTGTGGGACAGATTATCATTAATGGCTGTTGATAGCACTTAAACTTGTGCTTCTCAATCTCAGTCAAGCCATAAGAAATCTTTGAGGCCATGTCTAGATTCTCCTTTCTTCCAGCAGCACAGAGCACACAGCTTGTGCTATAATAAATCATTCCCAGATACATTAAGTGACAGAGTAAAAATGCTTTGAATAGTAGCATATTTACACCAGATGTGAACATAGGTCACCAGGAAGATGCTCAGATTCTAACAGATGGAGAATCAATGAGGCAGAGAGCTACAGGAAAGCACTTCTGGATGTCAGAAACAGAAAAGAAGGCTGTAACTTGACTGGAAAGGGAAAGACACTCCAAGGGAACATAGGGGAAAAAGCTGCCAAGGTCCCTTTGACCCTCGTTTTCTAGACTGATATAAGCTGCTTTTGAACTGAAAGATCCTGAAGAACTTTTTTAAAGCTCACCGGGAATCTGTCCAAAAACTACAATGGGTTTTGCAAACAATAAAATATTTCCCCATAATGTAAAGGCATCACATTTATATGATCATGAAGTGAGAATAATAAGTATCATAACATCTGTCATACTGTTTGCCTGGGGAGAACAGTACAAACATAACAGAGGCTGTTCGATTTTACACCAATGCACAAAGTGAGGGTTTTCCTCATACTTTCTATGGAGAGAAAAAAGAATAAATGGATAGAAAATGCCAAAATGTTGCAGGACCAGAAAACAGAAAAATGTAAAAATGATGATATACTGAAAAGAATTTAGGATAATATTAAATTTTTTATACTCGTATGAACGTTCATTTCCTCCAGAAATTACTTTATGTTTCATCTTCATAATTCATGGCCTACAGCAAAAAATCCAACAGCATTATGATGTTCTTTCTCTGCAACTTAGCAAGTTTGATTAAGTGACATGGGTTTGTGTCCTTCCCTCTCTTCTTTGATATTCTTTACTTACCTGCTCCCTAAATCAACAGAGGGTGTTTCAAAATGCTTACTTCATCACGGAATAGGTTTTAATATTGTTGGTACAATCCTACAACAGAAGGAAGAGCACAAAGTATAAGAACTAGATGTCCTAAGGATATTGAGAATGTATTTGCACATTGGTGATGCTTAGGCACTGGTGATCCAGGCCATATTAGTCCTTGAAATCATCTTCCTTTTCAGACCACTTATATCAATAGCAATATTAACCATATCTTACTTGTCTAAAGTCTGGTAACATTAATTTAAGTCTCTCTCTGCATCAGATTATTAGCTTCTACAACAGATAAAAACCCTAGGTGTTCTTCCCACTGCTAGAATGTTCACAATCAACAACTTGCTTCTTAGAAGTCACCTAAACTCTGTTCTGTCCCACTCTGAGTTTATTTCCCTACTCTTAAAAACAAGATCTGAGAGAAAGTCTCTGCTTATTTCAATGAACTAGCAGCATGGCAGTACTCTACACAAAAAGAAATCATAGTATTTAAGGAATAAAGCAACAATGCCAGAGATGTGCTTGCAACCATCTTACAGCATTAAAAAAATATACCATGCTTAGTGGGTTTTTGATTTTTAAATGACAAGGCTCAGTAAGGGTCCTCCAAACATGAGGACAGGCTGACAAAAGTAGAGAATAATCTTTTGCAAGGACTATCTTTGAAACAAGGTACTGCATTCAACTGAACAGCTGAAGACCAGCAGCTCTACAGGCAATATTTTTCACTTGGGAACAAAGTTATAGGACTTTTTCATTTAGAGGGCCTAAAAAAAGGGCAATAGATGCCTTCTTTTCTTAGGCTCTAGACATTTTTTTCTCATACAACTCACCTTCCTGCTAACTCCTTCCAACACTCCCTTTAGTGAGGATGATCTATATCAATGTAATTTGATGATAACTTCCTTCATTTCCTCACTCCCTTCAAAATGTTCCCTGGATAGACACAGCAATCACATTAGGAAGATATCCAGTTACCCAAAGCTTTCTTTTTCACTTAGAGCACACCTACCTATGTATCCTCTGCCAGAGATGATATTCTGCTGTGCTAAAAGGAGTGAGCATGCACATTAAATAGCAACTATCAAATAGATCCATCTCTTTTTATGTTACTGCACTTGTTACCAAGACACTTTAACCAGGCTTATTCACAGCTTACCTTATCCACTTGTTATACAGTAAGGGAGTTTCTTTTCCTAGCTCACTTTTCATAAACCCATTTCAATATAAAACTTGCCTACAAGGCAAATAAAAGCCATCTGTCAAAGGGAAGAGCTGACTGTGCCTGCAGAGATTTCAGTCCCACATACTGGGCACTGCAGTTATCCCATTGCACTACCTGTGTCTTTAGCAAAAGTGATGAAAAAAATTTAACTGAAAAGTAACTTCTCTCCTGAGACAGATTCCTCAGCCTTTTAAAAGACAATCCCATCCAACAGCACCACTTCTGTACTTTAGATTCATGATCACAATATGGAGACACAGTAGCTAGTTGGGAACAGGAATTAGGTAGCACTAGAGAGGAACTCCTTGAAGGTATTTATCACAAAATGTTCCTTTTGATAAATGAGAAAACTAGAGGATAAACTATCCCTAGAAGTCCTGTTGCTTTGGCAAACTCTGTGGCAAATCACTAGAGTATTACAAGTGCAGACCTTAGTTTCAGATTGCATTTTTAATTTCCCTCCTCCAAAATAGCTACACAGGGGGCTCTGCAGTAAACTGAAGTTCTACATGACATGTAAAGCTCATGGCTTCCGAAATTACTTTGGATCTCTAATAATATCATTGTGATACTTCCACTGGGAATATTTCCAGGGAAGTGATAATAAGTCTTCATAGAATTGCACAGTTCTTAAGATGACATAGATTTTAAAGTCAAAAAGAAACATAATGATCATCCTGGTCCAAACTGCTGCATAACAAAAGCCAAAAATTTTTCCTCAGTAATTCGTTCTAGTTCAATGACTTTAGCTGTGTGCCAACAACTATTTTTTCCTCGCTGAAATACTCTGCTTATGGACTTAATTTCAGCAAGGAACAGAAACCCTAACTGTAGAGCAGAGCCAGTGGCACAGTAGTCATTCCCAGCAGCTGCTAAAATGACCAACACCCTGCTTTCCGCTCACTGGAAGATGAGAACCCACCTACCTCCACCCACAGGGGCTTTCCATGGTGTGAAGCTTCAAGTAATGACCCACAATCACTCAAGAAGTAGCCTACGTGATAGCATTACCTGGCATCTTTTAACAATAAACCTATGCTGGATTGAACTGTTGATTAAATTTACCTACGGAGGAAGTCACAAACAGAGAGCCTACAGTGAATATTCATTATTATTTCTCTTTACATAGAATGAACACATGCATCTCAAAACTGAACTTTGATCAGATCAGGAAGTAGAAAATGGGGGTCTCATAAAAGAATCTACTTGGAAGAGAGCCAGCAGAACACAAATGAAATGATACTTGCTGAACTGAGGAGTTAAGCAATTACTTTTCAACATAGTAGCTTTTCATCAAAAAAGGCAGTTTTCTCAAGTCTAAAGCACTCAAGAGCACGTATTTCTGTTTAAGTGTGATTTCAGGAATGCCAAAAGAATTAATGTTTTGACCTGCATAACAGAGTTACACAGTGCCAAAATATTTAATATTTTAAATGCAGTACTTCAGTAATGAGAAAATAAAGAATTCAGACAATTCCAGAGGATTGTTTGTTTTGGCATTTATGCTCCATAGTAATTTTTGCTGGGAAAAATTGAGTACACAGTTTTCTTTAAATGAAACCACTTCAAGAAACTGGTATTCCCTGAGAATATCAATTCGGCTTCCCAGACAGTGGCAATCCAATCCACTTAATTGAAATTTTGCTTCACTTTATCTCAGAAATCCCAACCCAGATGCTCTAAATTTTTCTGTCTCCAAGGGATGTCATCTGTAATTGTAACCCTGAGAAGAAATATGCATTACCTCTACTTATTCACTAAGTATGAAAAAGTTTCTCATCTCTCAGCATCACAACTGGGGTTTCTTTTGCTGGACTCAAGCCCCACAGATACTTGGCAAATTTTTGTACCTGTATCTGAATTGCTTTTTATGTTTGCTAAATGGTTCTTAATCATATTTACTTCCAATTTTCAAAAGCAATTACTCAATTCCTCTTAAGACACTGGGACTTGTAGAATCAACTTAAACATAATTTACATCATACACAACAGTATTTCAAGTACATTTCATTATGGTCTTTTTTGTATGTGACTGTGTGGGGTTCTTTTTAAACCTGTTTCTAAGTGAGACATACTGATAGATCCTCTCATTGTTTTAAACATGTTAATGTCACCAATGACTGCAATGTTTCTACTCTTTCATAGAATCATAGAATAGTTTGGGTTGGAAGGGACCTTAAAGATCATCAAGTTCCAATCCCCCTGCCATAGGCANTTCTTTCTTATGTCTAGTCTAAATCTATCCCCCTCTAATTTATATCCATTGTTTCTAGTCCTCCCATCAGATATTATGTTAAAAATTCCTTTCCCTGCCTTTCTGTAGGACCCCCTCAGGTACTGAGAAGTTACTCTGAGGTCCCCTCTGAGCCTTCTCTTCTCCAGGCTGAACAACCCCAACTCCTTCAGCCTGTCCTCATAGGGCAGTTGCTCCAACCCTTTGATCATCTTCGTGGCCCTTCTCTGGACCCTCTCCAACAGCTCAATGTCCTTCCTGTGTTGAGGGCTCCAGAACTGGACGCAATACTCCAGGTGTGGTCATGTGGATAAAATAAGGTAGGTGCAGATCATCCAGCTTTTATCATGTACAAGTACAGTTTAATCCTACAGGGCTGTATCTGCCTCAGGAGAAGGATGTTCTGCTGATGCAGCTCAACAACTGTTGTATCAGCAAGGCATTAAAGGAAAGCAGAATTAGGCCAAGAGTGAACACTCCTGAAAAAGTCCATTTAGCACTCTTAAGGTGGGAGCCCAAACAGCAGCTCTCTGCAAGTTAATACAAGGCAAAAATAAAGTGACAGCACGTGTCACCCAGCCTTCACCACTGTACAAAGGGAAAAGTGTAATCAAGTGAAAAAGCAGCACAATGCAGAGGCAATTGCACACATCTTATACCAGCAGGAAAACTCCTCCATTCCTCCCTTCACCACTGTGCTCACCTCCTTCTCACAAGAGCCCAGCTGAACTCTTCAATAAAAATACATATGACATCAGAAGTGATGCATGTGAATATCTTCTTTGACACCATTTCATTAATTTGATACAAATGACAACACCTGGGTGCCACATCTGAAAATTGCCATCATTTCCCTCAACCCTTAATTGTCATGTAGCATAGAATGCAACTTACTCTGATATTCCTGGCAGGAAAGAGCAATATTAGCTATGAAATCTGTAGGCTTTTGCCAAATTCACAAATACTGGCAGCAAAACCTATAGAAAGGGCAGACGGGGCTGAGAAAATGAGGAGTAATTTAATGCAAATGTTCTGTAGTGCTCCCCAGGCTCCATGATTAGGGATGTCAAAAAATTTAAGTGCTCCTTCTGGTTAATATTATGGAGAACTGGTTATTACTCACTGAGTATGAGGTTTTCTAAAATGACTGTATTTTTCATAAGTCTTCCATTTTTTTGTTCACTACAGTGTATTTCACATTGTGCTCATTTCCCCTCCAAAGTGAAAGCTAATTGTTAAGATCTGATTTTAAACATGATTTCCTTTCACTTAACTTATTTTTACTCCCTGGTGAAGTAGGTAATGGTATATTTTTAAAAAAAAAATACAAAAAGGGTGAAAAAGAAATACATTTGCTAATGCAGGTAGGCATAACTTTGAGGGCTAGATTGTTTCAAACACATACCATCTAATTTTCTCAGAGAAATTGTTAAAAAGCCCATTTAGAGATTGCTTGCTTTTGAAGGTGAAAGTGCTTATGTGTATGAGGTGAGTGGAAACTATATTTATGTATTTGCCTCCTCTCTCCAATGCTGAAGAATAAGTTAGTGCAGGTCACTTAGGTTCATTGAGCTGGATAGATCTCACAGTCACATTCACGTAACAGGAATAGGTCTGATTAATCCAGAATTTTTCAATAATTAGCAGCTGTGCTCTCACAAACAGATGAATAGTTCATTAGAGATTTTAACCTCACTGCAATATGTCTGAAGAATAAAATATGTTGAGAAAGAGCTAATGAGAAAAGCGTAGTCAGCAGTCACCTGTTAAAGCAAATTAAATGCATTTAATTACAGTTTTGTGGGATTTTTTTTTTATTTCAGGGTGAGGCTGGAGAAAAAAGTTTGTTTCTTGAATTAATACAAGAAACCACTAGTGAAAATTCTTCACCTCTTTGAATTATAAGCATCCGATTCCTAATGAGTAAACTTAATTCTTCCAAGAGCTGATTCTCCCAATGAAATAACAAACTTCTATCTTCAAAAAGGAAAAACCACCATTCCTCTGGAAAGGCAACAGTACCCATTCACACCCTGACTTGTAACTTCAAATGTCACTGCTTCCAAATCACAAGCTGCCACTCCAAGTATTGTTGCTCTGATTATCAGATCTTATTTCCATGTGTTGAAGGTGGAGATAAAAGGGAAATAACTTGATGACAGATAGCTAGAACCATAGAAATAACTGTTGTACATGTAAAATGGATTTAGAATTGCACTTGGTGCCATTTGAAATAAAGATTGATCAGATCTGTCAAAAGTTGATTCAAGACAGATTTATATTTATTCTGTTCACAACATCCAGAAGTTAACTGTTGCTGTTCAGGTTCAGACATGACTGGGAAGTTTCCATGTGACAATGTCCTAATAAACATGGGGATAAAAATTAGCCCTGACAAATCCAAAGTGATCATCTGAACTATGAGAAAGGAGGAGAACAGATGAGAAGTAGAGTGGGGTTTTTTGTGTGCAGGTGCCTACTCCAGGCCCAGGAAGAGATAGACCAAGCAAAGGCAGTAGCTCAGGTTGCACAGCAAGACATCAGCACTAAAACAAGGGCAAAAAAAAATGACCTTAGTCTCTGAGAGCATCTTCATGACTCTAGCTCAGGATTATCACACCAGCAGTAGAGGCCAGTCTCTCTCCCAGTTTATTTCCAGCAGGTCAAGAGGGGGCCAAAGCATGACAGGGTGTTGAAGAGGCAGAAGGCAGTAGAGAAGGGCTGCAAGAAGCTCAGTCCCAGGGCAATATTAGTCTACAGCTGCCTTTTAGCTGCAACCTTTTTCCTGTCATAAGCATCCTGCCTGAAAGAAGATAAGTAAATACATAACAGGTGATAGGAAGATTTTAGAACAAATAGAATTAATTTGTGTTTGGAAAGAAGAGACTCTGCCCATCTGATCTTTCCACTGCTCTAGTGCACAAGTAGCAGGGGACATTTCTCTTGCATTGCTCACTGCTGAATAGTTCATAGGAAAAAATATCAGCTTTAAGTAATTCTGTAACTAGGTATAATTCCACCTAACTGAAAATTGAAAGTTCCACTTTTAGCATCATTGAAGGGCTGAGCCAGACTACTTTCACATGAACAATTGTTTCATCCACCCTGATGTACAGCCTGCCATGTAAATAGAAAGAGAGCAGTGATATCAGAAGATGTCACAATGAAGTGCCTACACAGCACAGCTCAGCATCTGCAGCATCCCTATTTATCTCTGGAATTAGATGAGCTTTTCTCCAGGCTTGTCTAACTGCTTGATTTGTGTTTTGGCACTCAGAAACAGTAAATGAAAACCTTTCCCCACTGAATTTCAATAATGCTGAAGTTGTGATAGGAGACAATGAAGCCAACATTCAACATTTATAGTGGAACCCATTCCTCATTACTGCAGGCTGGTTTCAGAGGAAAAGAGTATTTTCATCAAAGCATTTTCATTACTTTGTTTAAGTGCTCCATCTTCCATAGGGATCCAGAGTTACTTATGTTTCGCATAAAATATGCTTTTACATTCACTTTAACTCGAATCCAAGATGAAGGAACGTGAGAGAATCTCTGAAACAGGGACCTTGGAGTGTATCATAGCTCTATTTTTGGGGAGCAGAAGGAAGTCCTAGTTAGAGATGGGGGCATTAAGTTTTTTTATTAGAAAGAAGATAAACCAAAATATAATGAGGATCATGTTCCTGTCACAAATTCTGAGGAGACCTTTTAACACGCTAACAGTAGAACCCAGATCCAAACTATCTGTATCCCTGCTGTACCACAGCAACAAAATCAGTGAATATTCTTATCAGGTTCTGCAAGGACCCCATGAGAAAAAATGCCAATACAGCAGACTAAGAACTATTAACTTGGAAAAAACCCTCTAAGGAGGTGTTCTCAATGCGCAGCATCACATTTAGCATACTGTGGTCTAAACATAAGACTAAGACACAAGCTCAAGAGCCTTCATTCCTCTTACTTCAGAAAAAGGCCACCTTCTACCAAAACAAAATCTCAGTACAAAAAAGGTAGCAAAAGATTGCCACAGAGCATAGAACTAATGTGAACTAGATGAAAACAGATTTTTCTTGTAGATTTAAAGGCAGAATTGATAAGTACAAAAAAGTCTTCACCAAGTAAATTCTCACAGGATAGAAGACTGGAGAGCTGCTGATGAAACACAGGCATGGAGCTGAGAATTGCTGGAGTTTTATTTAGATTTATTGGATGGTCCTGTATTGCTATCCAAATTGCTGCTGCTAAATTCTTTACCAAAAGTTAAAAAAAATACTGTTTTTCCTGTTACTACCTACTCATAAGCAGGAATGCTGAATGTTTGAGTAAAGTCAAGAGTCTTGGGCATTTTATGCAAAAATATAAAGAACTCCAGATCCCTATAGAAGATGGAGTACTTAAAATAATGTTTTGATGAAAATACTCTTTTCCTTTGAAACCAGCCAAGTCCAAACCAAAGCATGCACTGCAGCTTTCTGGTTTGAATAGTACTAGAAATGGCTCTTTAAAAATTACTATTTTACTGAATCATCTAGTTCAGTGAAAATGCAAAGAATTCCTAGCCTAAGAAATTAGGTCATATTACTTTTAAACCATGTTTAAAATGCAACAAAGTGAATAACTTATCAAGGCAGAAAGAGCAGTGCCCTAATCTTAGAGGAACCTGCTGTAAGGTGAAACAGCACCTATGTCAAAGCAATAAACCACTGAGAGAACTTCTCTGCTTGCTGTTTAAGTTGACAAATTAATTGCAAAGGTTTATAGTGGGCATATCAATACTGCATGAGCCAGACTGGTTGCTTTATCAGCAACACTACATCACTTTAATATCAACTATTTACAGTTGTGAAGGGGTAGAGCCAGGTGAACTTTTTTACTGGGATGTAAGTCACCATCCGCACTACCAACATTTCATTGATCCTGCAGGAAATGAATTGGGTCAATTAAATAAGCAGGGGTAGGTTCTGTGATCTTTGGAGATGGCAGAGATACTGTAGGGTCTTAAAAATCAGGATGAAGAGTAATGAGTAAGAGCTGCATAGTCCCAGCCCCAAACTCCTGAGCTGGGATCAGTTTTGGGCCACTACAAACTATCATTTGCACTCTACTTATTAAAGAAACTTTTAGAATCTAATTTCCTACTACATAGACAGTTTTACCATTCATAGCCCAATGGCATACATTAAGGACTCATATTTTAGGCAAAACAAAGCTAAATCCAGTGCCAAAAAGAAGGAGAAAGAGCAATTTCCCTTTTATGAACAATAGATAGCATTTAGAGGCAGTAAGTTTAATTCTACTGAGACCTGAAAATCTTGCCTTTGTAACCATGTTTGGGATAAGAAGTGTCCTTCTGCACATCAAGTTGATGGGTTCACATCTGCTTTTTCATGAATAAACTAATGTCTTCAGAGAGCATATTTTTCTTATAATATTCACTCCACATTTCTCCCACTATGTGGGCTTAAAAGCAATCAAAATTCATCTTCCTGCCTTTCTCTTAAAGGCTTTTTCCCCCAGTGCTGTTTGGTGACCTGCCTTTGCTTACACTAACAAATACAGCTTTGTCTGAAGAACTTAAGAATGTCAGAATAACATTTGAAGTGGTCTTTGCTAACTAAGAGCTGAATGCATGTAGAAGGAGGATGTGTGCAGAGAAAGAGACATTTGAAAAGAGGGAGAGTTAATGGCCAGTATCTTTACAGCTGCTTAGGTAACCTAAGTCCAAGATGCCCTATCTTCCCATCCCTCTGTCTGCCACAATGTCAACTTTTTATTAAACATGAATCTACTATTTAAGTTCATCAGGACTGTTTGGATTATAAGTGTTTTGAAGAAGTTGTACTTAAATTGTGTCCTGGCACAGAAGAATTAAGACCGACATCTGAGATAGAGCTGAAGGAATATTTCTCTAAATGAGAATCAATTATAATAACTGAGAGAAGTATTAAGTCTTCAGTAGACTTGATTTCCTCTTCCTAAATGTTGGGCTGACCTATACAGATGTCCAGCAAAGTGGGTGCTGTTCCAGAGCCTTGTTCAGCTTCAGTCCTTATCACAAGCTTAATGCTATTTCTCAGATACTTTGAGGCAGCAACTGAACCTGACATGTAAGATACCTTTCCCAGAGCAATAACAAAAGTCAAAGAAAGCAACATGCATAACTACTCAAAATCAGTACAGAGTAGGTTAAAGCACAATTCAGTAAATAACTCAGTTCTTTAATAGATAACACACCTTCACCATCAACATTTAAATAATATAGATTACTGCTTGTGAAGATAACATACAAAATAAACTGCTCTGTAAAAACAAAGTTCTGATCTATAAGCTATTCAAAAACTCACCAAACAAATCAGTAGTTTACAATTTTTGAAAACTTCCTCTCTACCAACTAACTTCCTGACCATGACAAAAGATCCACCACCTCATGTTTATTGCAGCTTTCTCTAGAAATCAACCCGTGATGCAAAACCAGATTATTTTTACACTGTTGAGGCCCATTTATGTGCCTTATTTGTACGTGGAATAACCATGATTGCATTTCTAATTTGGGTAATTGTGCATGTACAACTGGCCAGCTGCATGCAAAATCACCCAATTTGCACATGTTGCCTTAATTGCCACTTGAATTATAACATTTTTATGGTTATGTGCATGCAAATATGAGCAGAAAAAGACTCATTTGATAAACAAAGCACTTTGCACGGGTATTCAGTCCTTCCTAATCAGTCAGAGTACTTGAGGCCATTTCTGCTGACACTTGAAACAGCAGAGGTATCTGAATTTGGTTCTCAAGAAGCTTCTCCCAGGCTTATGTACCACTCTTAAGAATTCAAAAACAGGGTAATGCAAAATCATGGAACTTCAAAGAGAGTCACTTGTCACAGTACATAGAGATAGATCTCTACCATGTCACCTGCAGCCAACCTGGATGCTGAATATTCATTGATAAAGAAAATATGGAAGTTTGTTCCTTTATACTTCAATGAAATTTCATCCACTGGTCTTCCAGTAAAATTCACATTAGAGGCCAAAGCAAGGAAGAAATTAATATCTAGGAATGGATATTCCAAAAGTGAAGCTACTCTATTTTGTTTATAATAGCATACAATTACAATATTTGACATTTTGAGGATGTCAGTTACATCAAAGACTAAACAAACAGCTGAATTTCCCACTTCAGCAAAGAAGTTTACAACCCAAGAGAATATGAAGAGCTCAGTATTTTCCTGAAATTCCTCCACTCTGTGGGTCTTCCCGCAGATATTCTCACACCCAATTAGTTCACTTTGCCTAGATGAAAATGTGTTGTCCTCTCCCAGAATTGAAGCTGGGAATTGTTTCTGTTGATTTTAAACTTTCATCCTGCATCCTCCAAACTGCATGAGGAAATAAAAGGGTCCTTCAGTTAAGAAGCAACATTTCCCTGGGTACAGAATCTATTTCTTTGAGTTTCAGTGCTTCCACAGTGAGATAACCCTGTAGTGTATGGAGCATATTGTTAAACACCCTCCTCTGAGGATACAGATCAGTTTGAGTTAATGTCAGCAGGATGCCAACTGCTCTTATTCTATCTTCTCACCTATGTATACACACATAAGTATACATATATACAGATGCTTATGTATGTACATATATAAAAATCTCACTACCCAAAAAAAAAGCTTTTCTAGCATTCAGGAAGTCCTCATTTAAATCCATGAAATATGTATTTATATTTTGGAAATATCTATGAGGGAAAAAAGATTTAATAAGTGTAGTTTCTGATTTCTATGATTTAGAAAAAAAACACTACAAACCCTACGTACGTGCTACCATTTTCCACCCTTCAGCTTTCCCTGTTAAAGCTTACTATGCTGCTATAGAGTGATGCCCACGCAAATGAAAATCTGAATTAAATAGTAGTCATTTTTGTCATCATGATTTATAACTACACTAATCATCTCTCAAAAGAAAGGATTTACTGTGCACAGAATAGAAGCCCCTCTTAAGTATTCTGTACATTTGCCATCCACTAAATTTGCAATTCTTAGCGTTACCCACGGTAGGGAGGGGACATGTGTGCAAGTGGCACTTAATTTATTACAATGTTCAGAAATTAAGTGGATCAATTCATTTTTAACAGACTCCTAAAAGAAATTTTAAGTACATAGCTTAGACTTATTGTAGCTGAGCAACACTTTCTTTCAACATATGATGGATAGTTTCCATTTTAAAATATGACATTTGTTGTAATATACTTTAAATTACTTTTCTTCCTGGAGCATGTGTTATTCAGAGTTACTGTTATGCAGCAGGAAATTGTACATAATGTTGCTGCTTTATCTCCTTTTATGGCTGATGTTATGGTTACATCCATTCAGGTACAATTACATTTCAGGAAAATGATTTAACATTTATATTAAGAACAGTCTTACTCAGCAAATTTGGGGGTTTTTTAATTACAGAATCACAGAATGTCAGAGATTGGAAGGAACCTCGAAAGATCATCTAGTCCAATCCCCTTCCTGGAGCAGGAACACCTACAAGAGGTCACAATTACTAAAGAGTAGTGAGAATAAGATCAAAACAGCTACAGAATGTAAATTAATGAAGTGAGTAAAAATATTTCCATTCTTGATACATATACCCACAGTAAAATAGGTTTATGGCACTGAAGAAGTTTTTCCCTAAAGATTTATCTTTTCATATTAGTTTATGTCTGAAGGTTTAGCAGGAAAGCAGGAGCCTCAAACAACTTTATACTCAGCTCAAAAAAATCACAGGATGTTAGGGATTGCAAAGAATATCTATTCAGAAAAAATCTCTCCAAAAGCACTTTACCCCCCATCAGTTATTCTATCTGTGGATGCAAAAAGTCAGGCTACAAATTAGNAACAACTTTATACTCAGCTCACAAAATCACAGGATGTTAGGGATTGCAAAGAATATCTATTCAGAAAAAATCTCTCCAAAAGCACTTTACCCCCCATCAGTTATTCTATCTGTGGATGCAAAAAGTCAGGCTACAAATTAGAATCTGTTTTGTTCCCATTGCCTGTAACACAGGGAAACAACATTTTAATATGTAGAGTGTAACCTGTTGGACAAGTACAAAGACATTTTAATCAGGATGTAATGAGTATTCTTATTCTGATCATTAAGATAAAGAAATATTTGGCAGGCAAATGTTTCATTAGGTTGTAATTTGCTTTGATATGCAAATTAAGATGTAATTAGTTTTGAATTTCTGAAGATATAGAGGCTACTTGCTAGATACATTTTCATGTGTTGAACAAGTAGCTATCTTCTCTCTTACACAGAATAAACCTCCAAAACCCTACTCCATCCTCCTTTATATATTCTTGAACTCAAAAGCTTTTCTCCCCATTCCCTCAAAATTTTTCAGGTTCTGAAAAGCTTATTTTAAGATGTACAGCTGCCTTGGAGGATGCCTGTTGAAGTTGCCTTCTCCCACTGCCCCCATTTTAACTCTCTTCTGCACTATTAGAAATTGTGAAACAGAAATGAAAAGCTGTTGTAAATAAACATCTACAGTTATATCAGTTTACACCAGCTGTGAACCTGACATATATACTGTGAAAAGAGTCAGAGGTTAAATAGGGTTGCATATTTGAATTGAGTGAATTAAGCCTAAGACACAGGGGTTATTAACCAGCAGCTAAGGAAAGCACAATTAATTCTACACTTGTCTTGCTAAAAACATGGCTTAAAGACAGAGATAAAATTCAGAATTGTGAATTGGACTGTGAAAAATTAAGATTTGTGGCCCACCATGCCAGCAGTTTATTTCATGGATGACGCATTAAAACTTAATCTTGCATTCATTTACACCTGAAAAGCAGAAGCTACCATAAGTCTGCACACAACAGCTTCAACCAGGTAACAGATGTCACTGGAGTATAACAGAAGTTTTCTTTGGATGTAATCAGTAAAATAAAGGCTTTCCTCATGCATTTCCTCATCACATGAGCCAGCAGTGTGCACTCGCAGCCAAGAAGGCACCAACCAAATCCTGGGTTGCATCAGGAGGAGTGTGACCAGCAGGTCAAGAGAGGTGATTTTACCCCTCTACTCAGCACTGGTGAGACCACACCTGGAGTTACTGTGTCCAGTTCTGGAGCCCTCAACACAGGAAGGACATTGAGCTGTTGGAGAGGGTCCAGAGAAGGGCCACGAAGATGATCAAAGGGCTGGAGCAACTGNGGTGTCCCTGCCTATGGCAGGGGGGTTGGAACTCGATGATCTTTAAAGGTCCCTTCCAACCCAAACTAGTCTATGATTCTATGATTCTATTAGTGGCACCTGCAGATCATCTAAAGCCTTTGGTCTTTAAGATAAATTATTTTTTTGGAATACATACCTCTTATCCCCCAAACAGAGAGCTGAGATTTATCTTACTGAGAGTTTACTATACTCACAAATGAAAATACAAATTTCAAATAAACCTAAGAGTTTACAGGAGGAGTCTTTCATTCTGACACTACATACTGCATAGCACAACATTCAGTTTCCCTCTGTCTGTATTTCTACTATCTGAAATAAGAATTTACATGTTTTATCAAGATGCAACCCAAGAAAAGGTTGAAATTGAAAAATGGCACATTTTGACAATGGAAATAGTGAGGAGACATTAACAAGAGATAAAGAATGATTGATACTGATCTACAAAGATTTACAGGTGTAATTTGTCTTGTTCTGAATAGATCTGATTTTATGCCTGTCAAACTCAATAGAAGTTCAGTCCCCTGAACTCCACTAAGATTGGGTACAAGCCCTTAGTCTGTAATCTTAACAAGATCTACAGGCTGGAATTTCAAACTAGAAATGTGTGACTGGAAACGTGGTCACAGTTTAACTTAGTTGCTCCCCAGCTTTCCAAGATATGTAGTGACTAGACCATCAGTGCAGTCCTTAGAAAGGCATTGATCACAATGGTCACACAATTTTTAGACAGAAGTTGTCAGATCTACAGACAGACACACAGCCAAAGGAGAAAAAATATGTACACATGGGAGTCACATGGTCCTAGTAGATACTGTGTCTTCTACTCACACAGTACTCATATATATAATGAAAGGAATGTTCTGCCTTATTGATCTTCAGGCCACAGCTAAGTGCTCCAATGCTTGAAGCATATCAAAGGCATTTCACTCTTTTCCTCATTTTCTCCTTTTTGGTTACATTATGCTAACCTCTAGTGTTATTACTTGATATGTTGTTGGGCTTTTCACCTTGAAACTGTTGACAGGAGAATAGAATGCTCTGTGTTGTATTTTTAATCTCTATTTAAATATACATCTTGCTGTTTCTCACTCTGTCAAGCTAATCCCTTGGAAGTATCATAAAATAGCAGTGAGGTATAAAACTGCAGAACTGCTCAGTATGAGACAGAGAATCTGCATGGAAGGCTTGTCTCTGCCCCAGAACAGGAAAAAAATTCCTTGAGGGTTTTTTGTCTGTCATTTTAAAACTGAAAACTGTCTCAATGATAAGGTGACTTGACATAGAAAGCCTGGCAAATGAAGCAGCCTTTGTGCTTTCTAGGATCAAGTAGAAGATTTTTTTTATTTGCTTTCATTGTATGTTTCTTTACTCACTTCACAGTTACTGCTCTCCAGGACTTTAATTACAACATGTACAGTCTAATATTCCTTTTACTACTACTTACATTCTGAAATGTTCATAACCATTTCATTACAAGAGAGATGACAAAAAAGCCTTTGAAACTGCTGGCACATAGAAGAGGTTGTATCACAGGGCAGCAATCAGCTGTTCTATTCCCACAAGCATACATTCAAGAGATCAAAGGGAGCATTAAGATTATGATACCTCCATGGATCCATAGAAAAGAGCAGATGAAAGTCACTCTTTCACAAGATGTGTATAGGACACCATCATCCTAATTCATTCAAATCACAGACAGTTCCCTGTCGGGAATTTCTCACTGCAAAGTAAGGAGATTCTTCTACATTTTGTGAGGGATGTTGGGCCTTTTGATACACCAGGTTTGTGGGGCAACAAAAACAATCCCTGGAAAGAAAAACCTAATTGCCCTAGGTTTCCATTGCCACTCTCACTCAGAGAATTTGCTTAGATGTTACAAAGACATATTAATCAAAGTTTCAGAAAACACAATCAGAAAACACAGAAAAATAATATAGTTTCCTATTTAAGAGCTTTCAGCACTGATGCTGTTCTTTTTGTTCATGTTATTTTAAGTGAAATGCAATCTATATCAAAAATATAACCTGTATCTTCAAAACACTGCATGAAAATAAAGTCTTTTCCTTTTAATTAACTTCCCCTTTCTCTTCTGGACACTACTGCAGTAGGTTTCACCATAAAAAATACAATGAGTCACAGACTTCTCCCACAGAATGGCCATGAGTGAGAAGCAGATCAAGCAGCCATGTCATCAAAAAAAGTTCTCATCTAGAAATATCAGAAATCCTTTCATGCAATCCCAACCTTAACTTGAGGCTTTGTGTCATACATCACCTGGATGCACATTCCACTTGAACTGTTTCCTACTGATCAACATAAAAGCTCAGCAAAATCAGTTTTAACACAATAGTAATTTTAATTCCCTTTGAATCAGGACCTGATTCAATGGATAAATGAATCCTGGAGCTGTTGTTTCCATTTGTAGCTGATGTTCAACTTATTGTCTTTTGTTAACAATTCAAACACATTCTACTCTTAATTTTTTTATTACAGGCATGCATTTCATTCCTCTTTTCAAGAGAGAGCAGTAGGATAAAACTGAAATTGAATTAATAGCAGGTTTTATGTCCTAATGCCATCACACTGATATTAACTGGATGCTGATTATAGAAATACATTTCATGTTAGGTTTTAATCCATTCCCATGAGATGTTTTAATACTTCCTTCTGTCATTTGCTGGCATAACATTTGCATCTATTCACATTTGGAATAATACAGTAAGAAACTGACTTCTACAGAGAACCTGACAATCTAAGGGTTAAAGTATGTAACTGAGGCACCAACACTGAACTCCTATTCCTTGCATTTCAATCTCTCTACAGGAGAGATAACTGGCTAGGTTTCTGGAATAAGAAGCTCGTTAGTGTTTCTACTGACACTAAATGATTGTCTCACTACATGAAAAATTATGACCCAAGTCTGCTTGAGTTGGCTCCAATTCTTAATTGAACCAACAATATTAGCATTTTTCTATGCCATCTTGATGCAGGGAAGAAGAGATTTGGAACATATACTTTGAGTGAACCTACAGGTGAGGTCATAGGATTGCTCCATTTGTTACACCCATGTGAGTAACCATTCCTATCACAGAATCATAGAATA
>VZTY01025364.1:0-36256 GCA_013400935.1 Turnix velox
CAACCCAAACCATTCTATGCTTGGAACATTCTCAGTTTACCAAATCTAATGATTTTTAGGTATTTCACCCTTGTAGCCCTGATTCTCTATAGCTCTGCTAGAGTAGTGGACAAAGCACTCTGTGGTGGGTTAGCATTTACTAATCTTTGCTGTGCAGCATGTTTAGAGGTTCCAGCAGGGATACCAGGAAGATGTAAGTACAAAGGAGGGATCTATCCAGCCTTATCGTTGCTTTACCTTCAAACTGGAAAAAAGATCTGATGTACTCTGTGATACAGGTGGGGAGATGAGTCCAGGAGGGGCCAAACCACTCCCTATGTGCTGGAGGAGAGCCCAGAGAGGTGGTGGACCTCATTCTCTGGAGATATTCAAAATCCACCTGGATGCATTCCTGTCCAACCTGCCCTAGGTGATCCTGCTTTGGCAAAGGAATTGGACTAGGTGATCTCCAGAGGTTCCTTCCAGCCCTAACCATTCTGTGATTCTGTCATAAGGAGCTGTGCTGTTATGTTTTGCTAAGATCTGAATTCTGACTGAGGAGAGAAGGGGCAGACAAGCCTGCCTGCTTCATCTCTGATGAAGCTGTCAGTGAAGCAGCAATCAGAGTACACTCACTCCCCAAAAGTAGGCTAAATCTGGCTGAAAAGATTACAGTTTTTGACACATTCAAACCTGCCTGGGAGTCTGACAGCATTCTTGCCTGAGGAAAATAAAATGCATAAGACACAGTATACTGTGTGTAAAGCCAGGGCAGTATGGAAGTTATGGGAAGAGATGTAGTGTGAGGCTGAGTGAGGCTTCACTCCACAGTCATGAGGAAAGGGCCTACTCTGGGTCAGCTCTCACACCTTCCTCTGCCTCATTGCACAGTGGGACAGATCCCAAAGGACTATCTTCATGGAATCATAGAATAGTTTGGGTTGGAAGGGACCTTAAAGATCATCGAGTTCCAACCCCCCTGCCATAGGCAGGAACACCTCCTGCCTCAGTGCCTTGTCCAGCCTGGTCTTGAACACCTCCAGAGAGGGGGCATCCACAACCTCATCCTCTCTGGACAACCTCTTACAGAGTTTCACCACCCTCACTGTAAAGAATTTCTTTCTTATGTCAAGCCTGTATCTATCCTCTTCCAATTTACATCCATTATTTCTTGTCCTCCCATCACATATCTTACTAAAAAGTCCTTCCTCTGCCTTTCTGTAGGATCCCCTCAGGTACTGATAAGTTACTCTGAGGTCCCCTCTGAGCCTTCTCTTCTCCAGGCTGAACAACCCAACTCCTTCAGCCTGTCTTCATAGGGCAGTTGCTCCAGCCCTTTGATCATCTTTGTGGCCTCCTCTGGACCCACTCCAACAGCTCAATGTCCTCCATTACCTTAGTCATGAAGAAAATCATCTGCACTGTGGGTACTGGAAGGAAATTTCCAGAGCTCCAGAGTTGTCTTGTCTTCCCATGGCTGGCTGGGATTGCCATTGGAGAAGGGAATTGGAAGGTTAGGAAGTCACATATCCTGACATGGGGAGATTAGGATGCAGAGCTAAAATGTGAGGAGATGGGTGGTGTGAACAGGGTGTAGTGTATCTGTGCTGGTGCTTGGGTCAGATGGAGATAATGGTGATAAACTCAGCAAAGCTCCATGCAGGGAAAGAGGATAGGGAAGGGCATCAGGGATGTTGACTGGTAATGGCTTGGCAAGCTTACAGAATCCACGTAAAGTAGCTTGGCCAAAGCACTCAACTGTTGTACATCACAACAGGTTTCTTGTTCATGGGTCAAATGAGGGCAGAAGAAAATCAGAGACCCATGTTCACCTCCCATCCCTGGTGTGAACTGTAGAGCATATGAGAGCTACTCCTCTCTGTGATGGGAGGGGGGGATATGGTGATAAAGCCAGTATGTGAGGGTGACAGAACACTGGAAGAGGCTGCTCAGAGAGGTTGTGGAGTCTCCTTCTCTGGAGACATTCAAAATCCTCCTGGATGCCTTCCTGTGTGAACTGATCTAGGTGTTTCTGCTCTGGCAAGGGGGTTGGACTAGCTGATCTCTTTAGGTCCCTTCCAATCCCTGACATTCTGGGATTCTGTGATCTCTCAACCCTCCTACCCTAATACCCTTCCTGTCCCAAATCCTGTGTGACCTGGTCTGGGTGCTCCTGCTCAGGCAGGGGGGGTTGGACTAGATGATCTCTTGAGGTCCCCTCCATCCCTGATATTCTGTGATTCCGTGATCTCTCTGACAGTAGTCCCACTGCTGGAGGATGGTTGTGGCACAAACTGCATCGGGGCAGCTGTGGGACACCACAAGGGGATTCCTGAACCACTTGCTGCCACCTCACTTCCCTTCTGTGTGGGACACAGCAGCCAGAGTCACAGCCTGAACCCAAGGAGTGTTTTGGCTCCAGCTCTTTCTGCTGTGGTTTGGGCTCCTGCAGGCAGACTGCTGAATTCCCAACCTGATGCTGTAGCCAAACAACCCTGCCATTTGGGAAGCAATCTGCACAGCCCAGCTCAAGTGTTATCACCCTGACCAGCCCCGGGAGATGAGCAGAAACTGGAGGTGGGCCAAGGGCAGTCAGAGCAACGTTGGGCTGAATGTGCAACACTCAGAGCTCTGGCTTTTTATCTGGATTTCTTTACAGCTTATGGTGTTTGCACTGAGGCTCTGCAGATAACAATCTATTAGCAGCGGAGTGAATTAGATCACTGCCTGCTTGTTTCACTCAGCTGAGGCCAAAGCGCTCTTGTCCATTCAGGAAATTTGTGTTACTTTTATTCTCTGTGTGCAGGAAAGCATGGCTCCCTAATTACCTCCCTGCTCATTCAGCCCCAGCCACTGCGAAAGGTTTACGAGGCGGGAGGAGAGCTATAACCTCATTAGAGCATGTTATCCTAAGAGAGCAGACACTGGCAGGGGTTTGTTGTGACGAGAGACTTCACAGATGTTTGCTTTTGAAACTACAAAAGGGGAAGAGGGCTCTGAAGGCAGGGAGGGGGATCCTCGAAATAACCCTTTCTAGTAGCAAGTGCATAGGGTGGCATCCTGCTCCTCCCTCGTTCTGCAGAGGAGACCCAAAGGGTGCTGTGGGGGTGCAGAGTGCAGTTTGAGACCCTAAAATCTTGTTTTCTGAACGTGACAAAGCAAAGAAACCTCTCAGGCAGTAGATAAGCAATCAGCACAAGGTGAACAGAGCAGGTTGGCAGGCAGCAGGAGGGGTGGGTTTGGAGAGTTTGATGAAGCCTGGCTTTCCTACTGCACAATCACTTTCCCAAACCTTCTGGAGCATCTAATCCAGAGATGTTTAACAAATGCCCTTTTTTTACCCTTTTTTTTTTCCTTTTTGTTTTTTTAATTTTTGGTTGGTTGGTTGGTTTTCCCCCCCTCCCCCTTATCATGAATATTTCTGGTAGAAGCAAACTTTTTCTTGTTTTGGTTGGTTGGTTGTTCTCCCCCCAACCCCCCCTCCTCCTGTATCATGAATATTTCTGGTAGAATCAAACTTTTTCTTCCCTTCAAAATGCAACCCAGAAAACTGGTTTTTTTGTTCTGTTTTGGTTGGTTGGTTTTTTTCCCCCCCTGTATCATGAGTATTTCTGGTAGAAACAAACTTTTTCTCCCCCTCAAAACACAACCCAGAAAACAGGTTTTTTATTTTGTTTGTTGATTTGGTTTTTCCCCACCCTGTATCATGAATATTTCTGGTAGAATCAAACTTTTTCTTCCCTTCAAAATGCAACCCAGAAAACTGGTTTTTTTGTTCTGTTTTGGTTGGTTGGTTTTTTCCCCCCCTGTATCATGAATATTTCTGGTAGAATCAAACTTTTTCTTCCCTTCAGAACGCAGCCCCCAGCAAATTGTCAAGGAAGCAGCCAACCTATTCCTGCAAGTCTTTAACCATGTTAACAAAAAGCAAAATATTTTCACTTGCAGGTGAACTTTCTTCATTAAAAGGTCTGGTTTGTTGTGGACCAAACCTTGTGGGAATTTGAAATAATCATGGGCTTGCCAGGAGGAGGGATCAGAGCAATCTGGTGATAGGGAGGGCTGTCCCCATCCTTGGAGAAAGAGTCTGGTCAGGGCCAGCTGTGTTGATGTGGCCTCAGGACCAGCTGGTCATGGCAAGAGAGGACAACCCTTCCACAACACCCAGCACAGTACTGTTTTGAAGTTGTAAGCAGCTCATTTTTTTGCTGGTAGACAGGCTCTAAGCATTTAAGAAGCACCACTGAGCAGCTTCCCAATGAATCTCAGTCTCTTTATTGGTGTCAGAATAAACTTAAATGATCCTTTTCATTATTAACTGTTGGAGACAAGCTGAAGCCATAAATGCTTAATAAAGCCAGTGCCCATGAGCAGCTCACTGCTGCAGTGTGTGCCAGACCCATCTGGCAAAAGGCACAAATCCCACCATGCCAAGGGTGCCCAGGCAGATTCTGGCAATTTGATGATGAAAGCTATTTAATGAGATGATAATTTAAGGCATCAAGGCAGAAAAGTGCCCAGAAAAGACAAGAAGCAAAAGGGTTGTTGCAGAGCCACTCACATCCCCAGGTCTCATGGGATACATCCCTTGGAGCAGGTGAGATTTTGGCATGGGGTTGTGAGACTTGCTGCTTGGAGTCCTTTTGCTTGGTGGGACCATCCCAGTAAGAGCTCAGAAACATGACCTACTCACTGCTTTGTTAACTTCTTCATGTTTGCTTTGACCCTTGTTCTCTGGGAATGTGGATGAGCCCCAGGCAAGCAGAGCCAGGAAAGCCTCATGTAACATCCACTGTCTTCCCTGTGACTGTTCAGGCTTGTGGGATCAAGGAATCATAGAATGGTTTGGGTTGGAAGGGACCCTAAGGAACATCTAGTTCCATTCCCCCTGTCATGGGCAGGGACACCTCCCACCACACCAAGTTGCTCAATGCCTCATCCAGCCTGGCCTTAAACACCTCCAGGGGTTGAAGGAGCATCCACAACCTCTCTGGGCAACCTCTTCCAATGTCTCACCACCTTCACTGTAAAGAATTTCTTTCTTATATCCAGCCTAAATGCAGTTTCATCTTCAGTGGAAGTTTAAATGAAACAATGAAGTCCCCAATCTAAAGGCCAGAGGCAGCTTTTATAGTTTAAATTTACATCACTTTGCACCTAACCAGCAGGAAATCCCCTTAAGCCAAATTCGAGGTCATTGCCTAAACACGAAATCATTTCTGTGGCTGCCTCCAAATTGCAACTGCAGCAAATGACAGTCTCAGTTGGCTCACACTTCTCTAAGGCTCATGTTCACGTTTCTGAAGGTAGAAGAGGACTGATGGTAGGAGTGTAAGCCTCTACTCTGCCCTGGTGAGACCACTTCTGGGATGTTGTGTTCAGTTCTGGTCTCCTCAGTTGAGGAAAGACAGGGAACTCCTTCTCTGAAGACATTCAAAACCCACCTGGACGCCTTCCTGTGTGACCTGGTCTTGGTGTTACTGCTTCAGCAGGGGGATTGGACTGGATGATCTCTCCAGGTCCCTTCCAATCCTTGACATTCTATGATTATGTGATTCTGTGACTGTGGCTTCACCAACATGCACTACAGTTCAGGCATAAAGTTGCCCATGACTTCAGCATTGGTGTCTCCTGCAGATTTCTGTAAGAGGGGAATCCACATGCACAGCTTCTGAGTGGGTTTATCCTTATCTGTGTTTAGTTCCCTAATTTTTAGTGGTATTTAGAGCTAGGACCTTAGCTTAGAGCATGGTCAAGAGATAAAAGGGACCTTCAATTCAAAGCCCAAACTATTGGAAAGCATTGCTGAAGCATTTCTGCATGTACAGATGCTGGGCTAGACTGACTGGCTGCTGCCCAATGCTCATCAGATCTCACCTGCTGGGGGAACTGCTTGGATATTGGCTTTGAGATGGACAAATGGAAAAGTCTGCCTGCCCCAGGAGTGGGTGAAGGAGCATTCCCAGCAACAGAAGTGACTTCTACAACAGTGGAGTGTCTGAGCGTGTTCCATTGCCCTGAGCCTCCACTCTGGCTGGTGAAGCTGTGGCAAAACCATCTTCTTGCCTCATCATAGAATCATAGAATGGTTTGTGTTGGAAGGGACCTTAAAGATCATCATGTTCCAAGCCCCCTGCCATAGGCAGGGACACCTCCCACTACATCAGGCTGCTCAGTGCCTTGTCCAGCCTGGCCTTAAACACCTCCAGAGAGGAGCCATCCACAACCTCTCTGGGCAGGGTTCCTCAACCAGGATTGAGGTCTCCACACCAGGAATTTTGATTGGTGTGAATCATGGTGAGATCACATTTTCTTCTTCTTCCTTGCTGAAAACCTCTGTCAAGATTAGATGTTGGCTTCACATCAGCCCAGCACTAGTACAGGATGCCTTTGAGAAATCCACAGCCAAAGCAATGTCTGCAAACACAGTGAAAGAAGCTGTTCTGCTCCCAAACCCTTTTGGCTATTTGAGGAGCAGAGGCCATGAGGTGATGGAGGGCAGAGGATAGATGGCAAAGGGGGCACAAGGCTGCCTGGCCCAGAGGAGCCAAGCAAAACACGGGGGCACTGAAGGCATGTACCTCTTACAGTGGTGGAGTGATTTATTTCAAGCTGAAAGAAGGAACTGCCAAGGCGCTCTTTGTTTCCATGGCACCATAAAAAATGGATGGGAAGTGACTGGGCTGCCTTTGGTTTGAATGTTTCATTGGCATGTCGTGGAAACCTCCAGAGGATGCCTCCAGGGCATGAGAAGTGGCTGATGGTATGTGCTAGTTTGTTAATTTAATAGGATACAGAGTTTTCCCTTAACACGGCACATGAAAATCAAGGGGATGAAGCAGGTCAGCACATCTCCCCCCCACCCCCCAGGGACTGGTGCTGGGACCCTGCTCTCACATGGCATCACCTGTAGGATCTCCAAGCCCCTCTTTGGAGCAGGATCAGGCTGCAGGAGAGATTTTTGAATTCCCAAGTGTCTAGTGGGAAATGAGAAACAGTATTTCTGTGGTGGGGGAGCCAGTCTGAACAACGTGATGATGTGGGAGGCAAAACCATCTCCTCTGGCTGCAGGAGAACAGACCAATGGTCACGCTGATGAGAATATTAAAAAGTGCAGGTTGTGTGTGGGTCATTGGGAATTTTATCAATGAATCCTCCTAGATGATTAAGGAGAAGATGGACAAAATTTGTTTGGGATTAGTAAACTCAGTGTAGCATTTTCAAACCAAGCCACAGAATGGCCACAGTCAGGATGTGTCTCTTGAAGCTCTCAAGGTGCTTCTTCAAATCTCACAGAAGAGATATAAACCTCTAAGAAATTAATTTTAGATTTTTGCTATAAAATGGTATCTCTATATTTTGATTGCCATCACATTCCTTCAGTGTTTCCAAAAGGATGTTGGCGTGTCTTACATGTGAGTGCATGAATGTGTATGTGTGTGTGTACACATCTGAGAGCACAGGCTTTTGCCTCATCCCTTACTAGAAGGGAGTCCAGTCCTATGGAGCTGAACAACAAGTCTCATTTTGGGAAGGGTTCAGACCTAACACAGTCACTGGCTCTTCAGGGGAAAGACATAACCCAGAATTAATTGAATCCAGTGGTGCTCAGCTCATTAAAACCAGCCAAGGACATTTGGACTTCATAACTTGCCCTGTCCCTTCTCACAGCAGTCAGGAAAAGACCCCAGCTGTAACTTTACTCTGAGATAGCTGGGAAAACTACAACAGGTAGTAGATTTTTCATAATTCCTGGAGCTTGTGCAGCCATCCTGCAAAGCTACAATGTGACGCTGGGCATGGACATCATCTCAGCAGGGCTCCTGTGTGGTGGTGGGGACTCCAGAGCTTTCATTGATGGGTTTTGACTTATGCTCTTGGGAGAAACAATCTGGGCAACCCAAACTCCACGTGTCCTTCACCTTGCTGTCACCTCCATCACATAGGAATGCCTCATATGTATGGGTGGCTGGTTCAGCCTGTCTCCAGCTATGATTAATTCTCTGTTGCCTGATGGCTTTGTGCTTGTCCTCCTCACTCTGTCCTGCACACCCCCAGGACACATGCCTGGGTTTCATAGTTTTTGCCCTATTCTGGAGCTCTGCAGCTCCACCATCCATCAAGCTGCAAAAGCAAGATCTCATGGTGGTTTTACTGGTTTTTTTTTAATGGAGGAGGGAAATTGTGAATTTCTGTTGACAACTTGCTGTTGTGTGTGATACACTTTCTTTGAGCTCAAGAGCCCTGCTCTCATCCACACACAGACCTTGAGGATCCTGAGAGAGACAGAGAGGAGAGGTTTCATGTTTGGAGAAGAAACTCCACCAACCTTCCCTGTGTCACCCCAGCTGCTCTCCCAGTAGGAGCCAGGAGGATAAGTATGAAGTGGGAACCTTTTCAAGAGAAAAAAAAAAAAAGAGAAAAAAAGAGAAGAAAAAATAAAAGGGAAAAAATACAAGAGAAAAAAAAAGAGAAAAAAGGATAAAAAAAGGAGGAAAAATAAAAAGAGGAAAAATAAAAATAGAGAAAAAAAGAGAAAAAAAAAGTAGAAAAAAAAAAAGAAAAGGAAAAAAAAAGGGAGCAACTGTCACAAAAATGTGACTGAAGCTCATTCCCAAACAATTGAGTGCCAGCTGCACAGCAGGAGAGCAGATCCAAGTGGACAGTTGCAGCAGCCCTGTTTGATCTCTAGCACAGAGGAGGCCAGAGGCTGCATCAGTGCCAAGTCCTGCATCACCACCCAGAGCTGGCAGCTGAGAGGGAACTCTGCTCCTGGCAGGATGGCTGATCTTAATTTAATGACTAGGTGATGAAGAACATGCCCCTCCTCTTTCTAATCAGCCATTAAAGCCCTCTTGGTGCTGCATTTGCTTCATCTGACTTCCACCCCGTTCTTCCCTGTGGCTACATCTATGTAACAGCAGGTAGCCCTGGGCTGGAGTTAGCAGAGCTGAGTGTCTCTGTCATTTCTAGGGCATTTCCAAGCCAGCCAGCTGAAAACAGGACATGTGAAAAAAAAACAACCCAGGCTAACTGGGAGTGCACATCCAGAGCACACAACGCCCATGCAGCCTTGGAGCAGGAGCCTGAACTTTTTGGAGTTCCTCCAAGAGTTGTCCTGCTCAGGGGTGGCCTTTTAAATAAGAGAGCAAGTCAGCTTTGGGAAGTGAGTTTTAGATAGAATCATAGAATGCTTTAGGTTGGAAGAGACCCCTCTGCCATGGGAAGGGACATCTCCCACTAGACCAGGTTGTTCAAAGCCTCATCCAACCTGGCCTTGAACACCTCCAGGGATAAGGCATCCACAGCTCCTCTGGGCAACTTGTGCAGGTGTCTCACCACTCTGATAGCAAAGGATTTCTTCCTAATACATAATCTAAATCTTCCCTCTTTCAGCTTAAAACCAGTCCTGCTCATCCTATTGCTACACCTCCCTGCAAAGTATTTCTCCATCTTTCTTGTAAGTCTCCTTCAGGTACTGGAAGATAGAATCATAGAATCATAGAATAGTTTAGGTTAGAAGGGAACTTAAAGATCATCGAGTTCCAACCCCCCTGCCATAGGCAGGGACACCTCCCACTACATCAGGCTGCTCAGTGCCTTGTCCAGCCTGGTCTTGAACACCTCCACAGAGGGGGCATCCACAGCCTCTCTGGGCAACCTGTTCCAGTGCTTCACCACCCTCACTGTAAAGAACTTCTTTCTTATGTCAAGTCTAAATCTACCCCCTTCCAATTTACATCCATTGTTTCTAGTCCTCCCATCCAATATCATATTAAAAAGTCCTTCCCCTGCCTTTCTGTAGGACCCCTTCAGGTACTGAGAAGTTACTATAAGGTCCCCCTTGAGCCTTCTCTTCTCCAGGCTGAACATCTCTAACTCCTTCAGCCTGTCTTTGTAGGGCAGTTGATGTTCACAGACTGCTACCCTGGAACCACCCAGTAGCCACCTTTCCATAACACAAGATAATTATGAAATCTGCCCATGAAACAAGCATAATTAGCCTGATGCCTTGTTTCAGTTGCTGTTCCCTTGAGTAAATCACTCTTTTGGTCTGTTTGCAGCAGGTTCTCATGCACCAAGTGGAAAGAGAAGTGTAAAAAAACTCAGAAGAAATTGTTGCAGAAGGCTTTTGAGCAGCGTGACTGCAATTCCATTGTGTTGTAGCTGTGTGAAACACTGTCAGCAGGATGCTTCAGTGCAGCCCTGGGCACAGATGGCTGGAGCAAAGTGAAACATCTCACTGCATCAAACACACTCTCCAGCAAGTACTCATAGGGGCCCTGTGCAAAGCATGGCTAATCTGCACCTGCAAATCCATATGTGCATGGCCCATGAATCATTCTCAACCACATGACAGTAAATCTGGAATTTTTTATTATATTTTTTTCCCTTTTTCTACATTTGCTTCTTCTCCAGAGGTTTTGAGAGGGTGTGCAGCATCCTGCAGCTACCTGTTCCCATCATGTGGCCCCTTCAGCCTCCTCTCCAATATGTGGCACTGACCTCTGCCATGTGATGGATACCAGATGAAGAGAATTAACTGCCCCTCTGTTCTTATTTAGGTAGGAAGCTGTAACCTTTCAGTGCTCCCTGATGTACCAGATATGTCAGGGCATCCCCCTCAGACTTCAAAGGAATGTCACAGGAATAGGAAGCACAGAACTAGCAGCAGCAAAGTAATTAGGGATCCAATCTGGCAGGATAGGGCAGTTCTCCTGCCCCACTTCCTAAGGGTGAGCTTCCACCAGTGTGGAAATTCAGGTTAAAAGAGATTGGACATTGAGAAATGAAGTGTGAGTGTATGTGTGTGTGTCCCCAGGAAGAAATAGACACCACTTCGCCGTGGGTTCACAGGGAAAAGCCTTAAAATCCTCCCCACCTGTGGATTTATACATAAGGGAGAGAGAAGAAAAGAGAAAAGAGAGGAGAAAGGAAAAGAAAGGAGGAAACAAAGGAGAAAGGAAAAAAGGGGGAAAAGGGGAAAGAGAGGGAAGAAAAGAAGGGGAAAAGGGGGGAAAATGAAGGAGAAAAGGGGGGAAAAGGGGAAAAAGAAGAAGAAAAAGGAGGAAAAGAAGGGGAAAAGTGGAAAAAGAAGGGGGAAAAGGGGAGAGAAATAGGAAAAAGGGGAGAAAAAGGGGAAAAAGAGGAAAAAAGGGGAGAAAAAGAGGTGAAAAAGGGGAAAGGAAAGGGAAAGGGAAGGGAAGGGAAAGAAAAACAGAGAAGGGTAAGGAAAAGAGAGGAGAGGAGAACTGATTTAAAGCCTGCACTGGGGAACATTTTTTCTCTTTACATGGGTATTTCCCACGCACATCACTTTATCTGAGTTGAAATACTAGAATTTGATTCTCTCTGCCTGAAATCCCTCTCTCCCTATACAGCAGGACACAGGCAATTGGCAATATAAATGTAAGTAGTCTCAGAGCAGTGGGAAAAGTAATGCCTGGCTTCCCTGAACTATATCCTGCTACAATAACTACAGTTCCTCTATGGCAAGAGATAATCTTTGCTCTGATTTATCATTCATGTTGATGGATGTGACAGTTTTGCAAGTTAAATGGCCAGCTGGTCACTGCCAAACATTTCTGCTTGCTTTTCCCTCCTGGCTAATAGTCCCTTAGTAGCCTTATTCAGGTGTTGGCTACACAAGTTCTGGACTAAGGAAAATATAGAGAGGATTTCATAGAAACACAGAGTTGGAAGGGATCTTCAAGGCCATCTAATCCAACTTCCCTGCAGTGACAGGGACATCCTGCACTAGATGAGGTTGCTCAGAGCCTCAGCAAGCCTGGCCTTGGATATCTCCAGGGCTGGGGTTTCCACCACCTCTCTGGGCAACATCTTCCAGTATCTCACCACCCTTATGATGAAAAACTTCTTTCTAATGTTGAATCCAAACCTGCCCTGCTCTCGTTTCAAACCATTGCCCATCTTATCACTCCATGCCCTGGCAAACAGCCCTTCCCCAGCTTTCCTGCAGCCTCATTAGATACCAGGAGGCCACTATGAGATCTCCCTGGAGCACTCTCTTCTCCAGGCTGGAAAGCCCCAGCTCTCTCAGACAGACCCTCTAGGAGAGCTGCTCCAGCACACAGATTTACACTGCACAGGTTCTGTTTCCAAGCCCTACTCATGTCCTGGGTCAGTCCCTGCAAATCTGGGTTCCAGTAAATTCTGCTTTCACCATGTGTAAGAGCATCGCAGGGCACTTTTTTCTAAGAGGAGATTTCTCCTGACACCTCCAAGAGTGAAAGAGAGACAAAAGATGAGGGCAAGCTCTCAGATGTTTTGATGCTATCCCACTGGTTTGGCACTGCAGAGATCTCAGTGACTGATAGGAACATGAAGGAATGTCCTGGTGGTGATGGTCCTGTCTGGTCATTGAAATCTGGTCTTGATATTTGAAATTGCTTTGATATTGGTGCATGTGCCTCTTGAGAAACAGTTCCCCCTCCCCCCCCAATATGTGAGGAAGGAGGAATGATGGGTGTCTGTCCAGCAGATTCACTCTTGTATGGCTGAAGGAGTTGGGGTTGTTCAGCTTGGTGAAGAGAAGACGCAGGGGGGACCTCAGAGTAACTTATCAACCTGAAGGGGGCTACAGAAAGGCAGGGGTAGGACTTTTTAATAAGCTATGTGATGGCAAGATTAGAACTAATGGATGTAAATTGGAACAGAGTAGATTCAGGCTGGATATAAGAAAGAAATCCTTTAGGGGGAGGATAGTGAAACATCGGAAGAGATTGCCCAAAGAGGCTGTGGATGCCCCCTCTCTGGAGGTGTTTAAGGCCAGGCTGGACAAGGCACTGAGCAGCCTGATGTAGTGGGAGGTGTCCCTGCCCATGGCAGGGGTGTTGGAACTCCATGATCTTTAAGGTCCCTTCCAACCAGAACTATTCTCTGATTCTATGTCTGCACCTGCTGGAGATGAGGATGTTCTCCTGCTGCCTGTGAAGAGTGAGATTCACTTACAACACCCACTTTAGGTGGCTTTAGTCTACTTATAGAACCTGAACTCAGGTCAGTATTAGCAGTATGTGAAAACTGTGCTTGCACTGTCCACTGCTCTCAATTATTTACTGCTCTGCTGTTTCAAGGCTCAGGAAGCTTAGAAGCAGACAAGATAAAAAAAACATCCAGCAAAATACTGCACAGGCTGAATGTCATCAGCCCAGCTGACCACATTCCATGCTACCCAATGGCAAAGGGCTGGATGCTGATCCCCTCTATAGCAGCCCTCAGGTTTCTGTGCAGCAAAGCTGCCTCAAGTCTCTATCTCGAGAAACAAGAGGGTTATCACCCTCCCTCCTTTGGCTTTTCACAATGTGAGTCCTCCAATGTTGATCTTTCAGCTCAAAGGGCACTGGAGCTCTGCTACTCCCCACAGGAGCAGCACCACAGCTGCTGGGTTAGCATGGGGTTGGGTTCTGGTTTTCTCTGTCCTTTCCATGCCCTGATTTCAACATTGAACAGGAGATCAATCCCCTAGCAAGCACAGTGATGTTTTCCTACTCTTGTCATACTTGATGGGGCAGAGCCTGCAGGCAGCTGGGCATGGTGACTCACTCAGCTCTTGGAGGGTGTGGAGGATGCCCAATATTGTGCCAGGATTAGAGCTGGTTCCAGCATGGGGCCAGCCTGACCTGATTCACCTCCTTGCTCCAGTGAGGAAGGTATTGCTGGCACTGAGGGGGAGCAGAGGCAGTGGGAAAGAGAATCATAGAATAGTTTGGGATGGAAGGGACCTTAAAGATCATCGAGTTCCAACCCCCCTGCCATAGGCAGGGACACCTCCCACTGCACCAGGTTGCTCAATGCCTTGTCCAGCCTGGCCTTAAACACCTCCAGGGATTGAGAGGGCATCCACAGCCTCTCTGGGCAACCTCTTCCAGTGTCTCACTACCCACACCAGAAAGAATTTCCTTCTTATCTCCAGCCTTAATCTTCCCCCTTCCAATTTACATCCATGATTTCTAATCCTCCCATCACGTATCTTATTAAAAAGTCCTACCCCTGCCTTTCTGTAGCCCCCTTCAGGTATTGAGAAGCTACTCTGAGGTCCCCCTTGAGCCTTCTCTTCTCCAGGCTGAACAACCCCAACTCCTTCAGCCTGTCTTCATAAGGCAGTTACTGCAGCCTTTTAATCAACTTGGTGGCCTCCTCTGGACCCGCTCCAACAGCTCAATGTCCTTCTTATGTTGAGGACTCCAGAACTGGAGAAGGAGATGGAGAGAGAACATGTACACTAATATCTCTGCAAATAAGGGCAGTGCTTGCATGCAGGCTGAAAGATGGAAGATGGAGTGAGGGAAGAACAGAGGAGGATTTCTTCCATGAACAAAATGAGAAAGGTGCATTTCCCCAGAAGCCTTTTTCTTTTGTCAGTATGCAGGAGACATGAGCTCTCTCTCTCCTTCTCATGCAGCTGTTAAATGAGCCTCATGGCTCACACAACAGATTTAGGCTTGTGGCTCCTCCAGCTCCCCTCCTTTTTCTCCCTAAAGTGCCCTCCATGCTCAGCTTTTCATTCTTTGTGTCTCCAACTCTAATTATCTTTTCTCTCCTGCTGCTTCTGATGAATTGCCTAATTTTTTTTTCATATCTTTGGGGCCCTGCTGCTTCTTGGGGAGCCAGGCTAGAGACTGGTATTTCTCATCCCTCTCAGTCATGGCAAAAGACAATCCACTCAGCTGAGGATGTTCATTTAGCTGATTTGGGATGTCTGGGCTGTCTCCTCTGTATGTGTTTGCATTGGTGTGGAGAAAATAATTAAAATGCACAGGAATAGTAGGATGGGGTAATAAGAAAGGCTGGCCCTAACCTAAGGAAATGTGGGGCCAGGGAACCTAATTATTTCTCAAAAGTTTACTCCATCCCTACAATTGTAAAACATACTTGAGAGCTTTCTTCTTTAATGTTCTTGCCAGAGTGTGTGGAAGAAACAAGGGATGAGACTGCACCCAAAACTGTGACCCATCCCAAGCCCTGAGGTCACTGTAAGAGTTTGACATTTAACAAATCATTATTGCACAAGTGGGGAAGGAAGGAAAGATGGTTCATTTGCTCTATGAATTTAATTCTTTCTCAGGCTCTCAGATTCCAACTTCTCTTCACAGCCTCAGAAATTATTTCCAGCATAAAAGCTGAGATGAACCTGGTTCCAGAAGATGTAGATTTTAAGGGGAAAAAAATATGGAAAGCATAAAACACACAGAGATGGTAGTGCCAGGAGTGGCTTTTTATTCTGCTTGTGGAGTAGGCAGGCAATCCCAAAGATATACCCTGCAGTGAATGGGCAGTGAGATCGTTCCAGTGGAGAGATCAGCATAGATCTAGGGGAAAATGAGATCTCAGCCCTACCACAGACTCTCTGCATCAGGGTGAAGCCATCCCACAGAATATCAGGGATTGGAAGGGACCTCAAGAAATCCTCTAGTCCAATCCCTCTGCCAGAGCTGGAACACCTAGACCAGGTCACACAGGAACTCATCCAGAAGGGCTCTGAATGTCTCCAGAGAAGGAGACTCCACAACCCCTCTGGGCAGACAGTTCTATTCCTTTCTCTGTTGTTCATTCCCAATAAAAACTTGCTGATACTTTTACTTTTTGCCTTCTTTCTGCATTGTTCTTGGAACTTCTGGGAGCAAGGGTGGCTTTGCAGTGCACAGCAGCCCCAGCTGAGGTTTGGATGGTGCTTGTGCCAATACCAGAAGATGGGAAAGTTTGGTTTCAGCAGATGCCGTTGAGGTCTCCTCTCATCCTTGGAGGTAATTTAAATGACCACAGCTTGCACAAGCCAACAGGAGGTTTACAGTGCCCAGGCAAAGCAGAGAACAATTATTCTGGGCTGAAACCACACTTGTGTGCCTACTTGGCTCTGTGCTCCTTGTCCATGGGTGAACAGCCCTGCAGACATGTGTCCAGCAGAAGAAGCAGGTTTGTTTCAAGGCTTGGCAAATAAATTGGCAGCCTTGGGCTGAGTTACACTGAGATACCAAGCCAGGACAATCTGGGATGTGGTTTAGAGATTCACAACAGCCTGAAACCCAGCAACAAAGAGGATCTCACCAGCTTCTGTAGCTTCTTTCCTCCAGTCCTGGAGTGATTTTCCATCACACCAGCATTGTTTGTGCCCTCCCTTGGCAAGATCCTTGTGCCAGATCCCATATGGGACCAGGATGGTGTAACACAGGTCAGAAAGAGCAAGGTTCATGCTATTTTGCCATGTTCTGTGTGACCTGGTGTCTTTTGTGTCAGTTCTCTGGCTGGGTTGCCCTCACTGAGGATGTCACAGCAGCATGAGGCCCCAAGGTGTTTCAAATAACAGCAGTGGATTTTTTTTTTTTTTTTTTTATATGAGCAGGATTCAGCTGCTTCTGGCTGATGTCTGAATCTCAGGCTGCTGTCCTTGCTCTTCACTGAGGATTTTGGTCAGTGATGACCAGGGGTCATCTCCTCCTGTAGGAGATATCTCCAGTGGGGTCCATGGATAATATGCCATAACATTTCTCACTGTGCAGTGCCTATCAAGGGAGTAGAAAGGGCTCAGGTGGAGACATCCAAGCTGCAAGTATCTAACCTTAAACTGCTTAATGTGACAAGGAAGCTACTGGGACCTGCGAATGGCAAGGCAGAGCATCTAGTCTGGGAGGCTTTGGTAAGAGGAACCCATCAGCAGGCAGACAGGAGGGTTTTGGTCTGGGAAGAGTGGACTATGCTTCTGTTCTAGCTCCCTGCACTGATAGAGGTGCAGTGTGGGTGGAAGAAAGACCCAGACACCCAGGGAGATGGGGGGTGGGAGGGTGTGAAGCAGGGAGAGGTGATTTAGTGCTGCTTGTGAGGTGTGTCCTGTACTTGCCTCCTCTCCAAGGTCTTGGCACCAGCACATTTCTCTGCAGAGAAGCCAGAGGTGCATCCCTCCAGCCTGATACTCTATCAAACAGGAAAGCCATTTACTTTCTGCTGGCTCTGCGGATTTCCTGTGCCCGAGACTGCAGACCTAAGAGTTTATCTTACCAGAGGAATTTATATGGGGCTGGGAGATGGGCTGGTGTTATATGGCTCTAAGTAGTTCCATGAAGCCTCCATGGGCTAATAAAATGGTATTAATTGTATTGCTAAGGTTGCATTTTCAACATTAAATTATGGATGGCCTGATAGCATGGTGAAAGCCAGCATCTTGACATGACCTAACCATTATCTATGGGAATGGCTAAACTGCCTTTTTGCAGTGCACTCTGCTTGATTTAACTCTTTGAGGTGACCCTTCACACTAAATCATTTCCTCAGGCAGAGAGAGAGCAGCTTCTTCTTTCTCCATCCCCTTCTCCACCATCTCTTCTGAGCTGCTTTTAACCTCCCTGACTAACTTTAGCCCTGGAAATAGCAAATGGGAAGGGGTAAGCCTATAACACATACCACTTTGTCCCTTAATGATGGGGCAAAGGATGTGTGTGAGGAACAGTGGCAGCAGGAGGTGTGAGCCTGCAGGGGGAAGCTCGGGGGATGCAGTGCCCTGCAGTCCCTGCCCAGCTCTGCCCTCAGCCTAAGGAAGAAATGAGAGAGAGAATGCATCAGCCCTTGTTAATCTAATTAAAGAAGTCTAGCCCTAAAGGCCAATTACAACACAGCCAGTGTCAACAGCACTTCTTCCCTGGCTGGCAGTTTGAAGGGCAGGGGCAGAGCCTGCAGCAGAGCCTTTTGGGGCTGGGAACAGTGTGTGCTGCCAAGGAGGAAGCACAGGCAAATAAGAAATTAGTGGTTTTGCTTTATTTATTTTTTAAAGGGACTGATGGATTCATCACTGGAGGGTGACTAGCTGCAGAGTAAACAGACATCCCTGCTGTGTTGGGCGAGTCTCACACCAGTGCCCCCTCCCTCTCCACCCCTCCCCTGGTGTTTTCCCACGTGTCTCCTGCAGCAGATGGGGCACAGTGTCCCTGTGGCTCTGTGGTGGGAGCCCGGCTGGTGGCACTCTCCCACCACCATGGGGAGGGCTCCCAGCTCACACCCCCAGCCTTGCAAGGTACAGCTGGCCAGTGGGGTGGCCACCTGGGACCCTTCCATGCCCTGAATCCCATAACTGATGCCTGAGACTTGGCAGCTCAAGATTTTCATCAGAGCTGAAGCTCTGATGTGTCCCTGCTGACCCCAGGAGAGCAGCTTGAACACTGCTTCCAGCTCCTGAACTGCTCAGAGCCTCAGCTGGACACTAAACCCCAGTGGGTTTTTAGGAGCCCCAGCTGGAAACTGAACCCCAATGGGCTTTTAGAAGAAACCCTCAGCTCACCCTAGGACTGATGCACTCATTAAACACTGGAGAAAGGAGAATTATCCCCTCTGCGAGCATCCTCTTTAGTCCTCATGCAGCACTGCCCAGGGCACAGTGAGGAATCTGATAAGGTGAAGACCCCAGTACCTGCTTGGTTTGATCCCACAAGCCATGGGACCTGTCTTCTACTCTCTTAGCTCTCCATTCAGAAAAAAAACCCCTATATACTAGCAGATGTGGAAATAAAATGCTGCCAACAGCTCCTGTAGCATAACCCATTCTCTGCAGTGTGGAAACCCTGGTCATGGTCTCTAGAAATCAGACCAAATGGGCAAATGGTTGATGCTTATGGCCTAGTGGCCTTGAATTTTTATACTGATCAAGCTACTTGATGGGGTTTTCATCAAAAGGGAGGGAAAAAAAAAACCCTTTCATAGGTTGCTGTCCCCTGATAGCATTTTGACATTAGAGACCCATCATGCCTGGTGTATTATGGAGTGCTAATTTATCTCAGAAGCCAGGAGCAGCTGCTCATGTTACAAGTGGGAATTTCTTCCCTTTGTTTTCCTCCATGTTGCTTCCCTGAACTTCAGCTCAAGGGCTGATTTAAGTGGCTCTGTGTTACAGGCTGAGCAGATATATCCAGTGGGTGAAATGACTAAACTGGCACATTTAATGTCTTTGGTGGATGGAGCTCACTACTCACTTCTGGCTGCTTTAACAAGCCTTGCTGTTGTAGAGTTTACAAGGGCTGGGGTTTACGTGGTACAAAATGCACCCAAGGGGATGATGCTGATGCAAAATACATATAAGAATCTCATCACATTTATGTTGCCCACAGCCCCCAAAGACCCCTCTCACAAAGCAGCTGCCCTGACAAGTCAAACTGTTCCACAAATCAGCCCAGAAGAGCCCAGAACTGGAGCCCGAGTGCCCAACAAAGCAAATAATAAGTTGAATATGAAGTAGGAAAAGGAAACCCTGCCAAAAAAAAGACCCCAGAGGATGATTTATTTGGGAATGATGTTTAAATGTGATGTCAAATTTTGGTGGCTGAGATTCCCTGGGAGATGTCTCTTCTTACAGCATAAAGGAACCACCCAGATGCCAGTGAGATGGGAGGAGACTCCATACATGGAAAAATCTAGCATGCCCTTAAGTCAGCTTGACTTTCTGGCATGACTTAGAAAATAGCTTCTCAAGCTCTGAGCTCCTCTTCTTCCTCAAGAAAAAAACATGAACCCTTGATTCAACCTTGAATTCTCTGCTGATGTCTGGGAGCAGCAAGCCCTGGGTGAACAGGTCCAAGAGCTGTTGGTTTGTAGGTGTGGATGCCTGGTTTGTCTCAGGGAGGATGTCCTCTCTGGGACAGTGCTCCTGAGCAGAGAGATGGGGTGACAGCAGTGTCGTGCTAGCCATCCCATCATCCCAGTGGCCTAGACTGAGGGTGCAATGGCTGGTCTGGGACGAGCCAGCTGGCCCTCTTATTCAGACAAGCAGAGCATGACTTGAAGTCTGTTCCATCTCCAGATTTTTCTGGTCCATGCAATCTGGATACACAGAAGCAGGCCAGCTGGCTCTGGGAACACCACCATGGGCTGAAGCACAGTTCCCAACAGCAGACAAATGAAGCCCAAAGAATCATAGAATGGTTTGGGTTGGAAGGGACCTTAAAGATCATCTAGTTCCCCCCCCCCCTGCCATGGGCAGGGACACCTCCCACTACACCAGGTTGCTCAGTGCTTTGTCCAGCCTGGCCTTAAACACCTCCAGAGAGGGGGCATCCACAACCATTTTGGGCAACCTTAATTAACTGAAAACTTCACCAAAACATGTGTATTTAGAGGATGGAATGAGGTGATATGGAAGGAAAGCAGAAGTTACGTTCTCTTTGCAGAAAGGAGTCCAGCAGAAGGCTATGAAGATGATCAAGGAAGGTACTGAAACATGTTTCTGGTTGCTGGGGAGCAAGGGGCAGTTCTTCCAGGGGTAATGGGAACTTCTCACCCTGTTCCTGCTGCAGCATCCCAAAGAGATGAAAGGCAAACTTCTGGTAAAAATTAAGCTGGAGTGTGGCCTGAGTTTTCCTAGGAGGCTTTGCTTTGGAGTCTGCTCCTTGCTGAGAGGGGGTTGCTGCTATCCTACCCTAACACCAAGGCAGCATCTGCACTGAGAAGTAAAACCACCACTCCCCACCCAGCTTTCCTCTCCAGTTCCCAGGCTGTTGGAGAAGGCTTGGCTCATCTTTACAGCAGCAGCTTCCTTCTGTTCCCAGGGTCTGCTAGCTCTCCTGGCTTCCTCTTTGCCTGTGTCTCTGTCCTGGTGGTCTGAAGAACAAAGCCAACCCATCCGTAGCTCTGCAATGCTGATCTCTCCTTCACTTTGACACACGTTTGTGATCTTAAGAGCAATCCAGGATTTCCTGCTACCATTTGCTTTTCCTCAGGCCTCCCATGATGTGCTCAGGGACCCCAGCAGATATCCATCAAAGCTATGTCCTTTCCAGCTGGGATTTGGTGGGTGCCTCTGCTGCTTGCTGGTGGACTCTTAGTCACTCCAGCAGACTCACAGACAGATGATGTGCTGCTTGGACTTCCAGCAATGCCTTTTTATGACTGGTTTCCTCAGAATCTTCTATTCAGGTGGTGGATTCTACTACCTTTATGGAGGACTGTTGCTGATGAGACTCAGTGTGACTAGTACATCCTGCCTGTGTGTCTTAGTGCATCACTGCTAGTACACAGTGAGCAAGAGGAGACCACTCCTGTCTATGGGTGACCATCTAAAGATGCAGGAGATTGGTTTGGAGCAGCATCTGAGAGTTCAGAGAACTCCTCTGAAGCTTAGCCAAACCCCTTTGGCCTGGAAACTGAGCTGGGAAATATAATGAGATTTGGCTGTCAGGGGAGATTCATGGCTCATCCTTCTTCCAGCTGGGTCAGAAATGCCACAAGTGCAGCCTCTTTGAGAGACCATGGGTCTCTGCTCTCAGGCAGGTGGGCTTTCCTTTCATGTTGGTGGCTGATTATTAGGTTGGATTTAGTTCAGCTGGTGCTCTGAGCCCATCTGCATGTTGATTGCACACCCTGGGGATGGGACTCACCCTGACCTCAACACTTGAGGGGGGAGCTGCAGGTCTTGGGGACTCCACCCTAGTCCTGCTGTGTCTCCACATCACTTATAAGCTTGGTTTGACAAGCTTGTTATGAAAAACTGCCCCTCCGAGGGCTTTTGCCTGCTGTTCTACCAGCTTAGAATCACAGAATAATTTGGATTGGAAGGGACCTTAAAGATCATGGAGTTCCAACCCCTCTGCCATAGGCAGGGACACCTCCCACTACATCAGGCCCTTGTCCAGCCTGGTCTTGAACACCTCCAGAGAGGGGGAATCCACAGCCTCTCTGGGCAACCTCTTCCAGTGTTTCACCACCCTCACCAGAAAGAATTTCCTTCTTATCTCCAGCCTGAATCTCCCCCCTTCCAATTTACATCCATTATTTCTTGTCCTCCCATCACAGATCTTATTAAAAAGTCCTACCCCTGCCTTCCTGTAGCCCCCTGAAGGTATTGAGAAGCTACTCTGAGGTCCCCCCAAGCCTTCTCTTCACCAGGCTGAACAACCCCAGCGCCTGCAGCCTGTCTTCATAAGGCAGTTGCTCCAGCCCTTTGACCATCTTCATGGCCTCCTCTGGACCTGCTCCAACAGCTCAATGTCCTTCCTGTGTTGAGGGCTCCAGAACTGGACACAGTAACTCCAGGTGGGGCCTCACCAGAGCCCAGTAGAGGGGCAAAATCACCTCTCTGGACCTGCTGCTCACACTTCTCTTGATGCAACCCAGGATTTGGTTGGCCTTCTTGGCTGCAAGTGCACACTGGGTAAAGTATCAGTACAACATGGGGCTTTTCCACTGTCACCACTGGCAACTTCTACCCTCGTTCTATTCCTGCTAAAAAAGCTGGGTTAGCTTTTTAAAAACTGGCTCCTTCAGGCTGACCTGAGCCAGGGCTCCATAGCGTGAGCAGCAGAGCCAGCAGAGGGAAGGCAGTCAGTGCCACAGGGACTGGGGAAAGTCATCTCAGGCAGCCCAGCTGGCACTGGAAAAGGGCATGTGTCCATGCCCTGAGCTTTCTCAGGCCATACAATGGGGTGCCTTTCAGGACATTTGCATCAAGCCACAATCTGTCGCTTCGAATCAAATCAAACGCTGGGAATTGTGAGGAAGCAGAGAACAAAGCAGAAAAATGTCATTATACTCCCCCAAATGTCTCTAGTGCCTCCATGTAGGCTCATTAGATGGATGTTGCAGTTGGAGGGGACCTGAGGATGCTGCTGGCAGTAGCGTGTGCCAGTTTGATCCCTCAGCACTGAAGGGAAATAGGATGTTTGTGAAAGAGGCACAGAAAATAACAAGTTTGGATGATGGTCTGTAAGGAGAGTCTTCAGTTTGGAAGGGCAATTACCATGGAGACACACAGGGGAAATCCAGAGAAGTCCTGAGGGATGGCTGGTTGCTCCATCTTGTATAAGAGAAGAATTAAGAGCATTGGGCAAAATTAGAAGCTGGCAGATTCAAAAACTACATCCTCCCAGTGTCCCACTCAGGTGTTGGTGCAGCCATACCCTGTAAGACATCATCTAACCAGCCTTGAAGATGCCAACAAGCTAGCCTTCAGGCTCAACTGAAGGAGATTCCATGGCTTTCTCACTCAATTGCCTTTTTAACCCCTCATCTGAAGACTTCTGAATACTGAATACTGTTCAATTGTACCGGTGAAACTACTATTTCATTACAGAACAATCTAGTAACCACTGAAGTGAGTGAATTTTGGTAGCTCCAATAGAAGAATATCAGCCAAGATTGTAGCCCATGGGTATACCTAGGAAATCCAACCCTTTCCCAAGTGTTCCCAGAAACCTGGTCCTCATCCCTTGCTGGCTGTCAGCAGGACTGACACTGAAAACTGCCTTTCTACCAACATTTTTCTTGTAGGTTGAACTTGCAGCTGTCCAAACATAGATTCCAAAAGCAACTTCTGGCAAGCAGAGCTGGATTCTCTAGTGGCCAGTAAGAGATGCTCGCAGTATTGTCACCTCTATCCACATGCTTTTTGTTTGGGCTGTGAGGATCTTGATGGGCTCAGACTTCATTCAGAAAGAAGGAGACAGAGGGAAGGCGCAGAGGTTGTCTTTCCTAAAGAAAGCAGCCGAGAAACCCTTCATTTAAATCGAACTATTCTTTTGGGCTTTACAAGCATTTGCTCTTCTCCTATTAACAAGAAAGCATGAGCTGCTCATCACCTGCTCTCCTTGTCAGGGCTGACTTCTAGCTTGATGGTTGACAGTCACAACAGCACCTGAATTACTGATCATTCACTTTTACAGATTTTCCCCCTTAAAAACAATCATTTTTCTTAATGGGCACACACCATGCAGCAGCTTGAGCCCATGAATCCTCCCTGCTGTGGGACTAGCTGGTGTAATCCCAATCTTGGTGCCTGAGGCACAAAGGTCTGCAAATTCCCTATCACAGGGAGTTTGCACTGTCTCTCCTTCCAGCCTTCAGCAGGTAAAAAGAGATATGTGAGACAAAGAAGTCCTTTTCTCAGTTATTTGGGATTCTACACATATTTTGCCCCATCTCTTTTATTTTGCTTTTCTCATATATGTATGATTGACAAAACAAAGCAGCCAAACCGCTATAAAATTGCAACTTTTCTTTTTCCTAGAAGTATCCCTCAACTCCAAACAGCCTGAGTCTAACTTCTGAGCTCAGCACAGCTTTCTGCTTGACAGAAAGCTTCTGAATTCTGTCTTTTTTTTTTTTTCTCCAAATGTTGATCAAAATCAAAAGCACTTTTTGTCTCCAAAAGGCAGCAGGTCTAAAATTCTCAAATTCATGGAAAATATTCCAACTTGCCCAGCCTTTGGAAGTTCTGAACTTGCTGTTGGCCAGCAAAGCGGGTTCAGCAGCAGCTGCAGCCATTGAAAGCCTCATGAGCAGCTGTGAGCAAGAGCTCTCAGTCAGCTCTGTCCACATCTGCTATCACATAGCACACTGTTTTTGTCACTCAAAGGAAGTTTTTAGCATTCTTGTCCTCTGGAGGCAACAAATCTTGTGGCCAGACTAAGCCTTTTGCAGGTGGACTGGTATGGTCCTCATCTGCTCTACCTCACCTCAGCCTCTTTCTCTGTATGTGTGGGGATGTTGGTGACTCCAGCAAGTGTCCCTTGCTTCAAAGAGTCTGTTCATAGGCTAGATGGTCCCCATGCACCTGGGACCCTTCATGTGCCAGCATCCTGATGGGGTGGATGTGGAAAACACAGCTGTGGAGGAGCAGAATAGTCATATCTGAACAGCTGGAAGCATCCGTCCTCCATTTGCTATCTCTTTCTCTCCTTCCTTCTCTGCTTTTATATCCTCACCTTCCTCTATTTTTCTTTTGCCTGTGTTTTTTTTTTTTTTCTTTTTCTCTGTCTTTCCTTCTTTCAATTTCTCTTGCCTTTCAGCTTTCTCTCTCTTTCTCCCTGTCCTGGTTTGATGTTTAATTGATTACTTTCTCTTTGTATTTTATTTCTTCCCCTTCCCCTTTTTCCTCTCTTCCCCATTTCTTTGTTTGTCCTTTTTATCTTTCTTTGCATTTTTCCTTTTCCTTTTTTCATTTCTCTCTTTCTTTCTGTCTTTCTCTCTCCCTTCCTTTTTTTCTTCCTTTCTCTCTTCCTTCCTTTTTTTCTGTGGACAGGCCCTGGGGCCATCAGTGCCTCAGAACTCATTTGTGAGCAGCAGGGTGCTTTAATTGAGGATGTCCCACCACCACCACGACTCCCATCCTTGTGGGAGCACAGGGAAAGCAGTGATGTGAGATGGAAAAAATACATCCTGGGGGTTGAACCACTTTTCCATTTGCCATCTTCCTGGGAGACGGGCTTTGTCCTAAGGCAAATCTCATTTCTCCATGCTCTCTCTGTCTGGGGGAGGAATTGACTTGGAGCTGTCCTTGCCCTGCCATTCCCCTCCATAGTCCTCTCCAGCAGGTCCATCCCATCACCAGCTTTGCTTTCAGGGCACAGAGGTGCAAACTGGACTCATGAGGTGCAAACAACCATCTGTATCCTTCTCTGATGGCTCAGAAGGCGGCTGGTGGACTAATTTAATATAACTTGGTCTCAATTCTTTTAATTATGTCTTTATGGCCTTTTAATTAGCCAGAATCCTACTAATTTAAACCACTCTTGTTCAGAGAGACTTCTGCTGAGCAGCTGTTCTCACTCAGAGAATTCTCTGGGTTGGGAAGAGGAGGCTGGGATGTTTGCTTCTCCCCTTCAGGCTGTTTTTCTTACTTTGCTGCATCAGCAAAAGGTTGCAGAACAGTAATGGTTCCTCTGAGATAGAGGAACGTGACCTACAAGTAATTATTTGTCTGGAACCTGTTTACAGGGCTCAGGCAATAAAGAAAACGAAATCCAGGGTGTTTCCTGTCACATCCGATGCCACTCCAGTTTTCTGTCAAACAAGGCAGAGATTAGGAGCTCTGAGGGCCAGAATGAGAAGCTCATCTGAAAGGCAGCACTCATCCAAGATAAGAAAGGTCCTGGCAGCCAGGCTGGTCTTCCAGGAAAAGCAATTGGGAAGAGGGCTCCAGGAATTGCTGTTTTGTGCCCATTGAACTTGCTGGCTGCACACCAGGCTTGGCCTGGGTGCTGTGGGCAGTCCTGAGGAAAAAAGGGGCTTTCTTGGTGCACAACAAAATTTAAGACACCAGCTCAGAGGTGCAGGGTGGGGGGACACATGAGCTTCCTCAGCTTCCTTTCCTAAGAGGGCTTGAGCAGTCTGTGAGGTGACACTGAGACTTTGTCACTGAGCTCCAGGGGAAAAAGAGAAATAATTTGCAAAAATTTCAGCTTTATTTTCATTGCTCTCAGCTGGTGCTTTCAGCAATGATGAGAAAGGAAGGAAAGGCAAGGAAAAAAAAATTAAATAAAAAAGAAAGGCTGTGCAACAGCTGTGAGGGATTATCACTGTGTATTGCACTGTCCTGCACTGCAGGAATAAAATATGCTTTAAAGTTCAGGACAGGCATTATGGATTGCCTTCAATTGCTGATGTCCCAGCCCAAGCAAGGGCTGGAATGTTCCAGGAGTAACACAAACACTTGTGGGGGATGATCCCTGCTCAAAAAGAGCTGCTATCTAAGTGCAAGGTAGGTGGCAGCCAGCCTGTTTTATTTGGGATTGTTCAGCCTGGAGAAGAGAGGGTTTAGGAGAGACTTCATAGTGACTCATCAATATCTGAAGGGGGCTACAGAAAGGCTGGGGCAGGACTTTTTAATAGGGTACAGGATGGCAGAACTAGGAGCAATGGATGTAGATTGGAAGAGGGGAGATTTAGGCTGGATAGAAGAAAGAAGTTTTTTACAGTGAGGGTGTTGAGACACTGGAAGAGGTTGCCCAGAGAGGCTGTAGATGCCCCCTCAATCCCTGGGTGTGTTTAAGGCCAGGCTTGATGAGGCACTGAGCATCCTGGTCTAATGGGAGGTGTTTCCTTCTCATGGCAAGGACTAGATGATCTTTAAGATCTCTTCCAACCCAAACCATTCTATGATTTCTTTAATAATTCCTTTGGAATGTTAAGATTTGAAAGCAAATGCTGAGGATGGTTGAGGGAGGGGAAGGACTTTTCAAGGCAAGAGGGCACCCCTGCTCCTGTTGCAAGTCAGGTGGGAAGAAAAAGGAGAGCAGAGAGGGAAAGGTGTCTCTGCCATGTGGCTCATTGCTGCCACAGTTTTGTTTGCTAAGTTTATAGTCCAGTTTCCATGCTACTATGAGAGCTCATTAATTGGGAGCCTGCCTGGGTGAGTCAGATGCAATTAAGAACAACTGAAGAATCATCATCATGAAACATCCAGCCTGGATTTCTTTCAAAGTTGTGGCATCACCCCAGTTATTTGTGGTATAAAAATTCACAGCACCTCCTCTAAACAGGCTGTGGCCATTCTTGCAGAAAGCCCAGCCCTGGGACAGGGAACCACAGGGCTACAGGGAACAATGGGAAGAAAAGTAATGAGCTACTCTGCATCAAAAGTAAAGAGCAAACTGCACCTTTAAAACCCAGTTATATGAACAGAAAACTTTTACACACAGGAAGATTTCCCCATGCCTGTGAGCTCCCCAAACTTTCTCTGAAATATCCACTAGCTTGAAATACCACCTAGCTAGAAAATCTTCCAGAAATTTTCCTAATTTTTCCTGTCAGCAGCTTCTACCCCCAGGAAGGCTTACTCTGCATTTTTGGGGACTGCGTAGGTAGCCTAAGCAGTACACACACAGGGTGCCACTCTATGTCTCCTCTGTCCATGCATCATTGCCCCTTTACCCAGACAGTCCAGGCATATCCTCACCCTAACATACCTTGTTCTGAGCATAATTGATCCAGATCCCAAGTAGAATTCTTTTAGTGACATTTTTGTGCCATGTTTGTTCTCTCCATGCTGCTTATAGCCAAGATAGTGATACCCTAGCACCAATGCTGGTGCATGCAAAAATACCACAGGATAGAAAAGTACTCTGCTAAAATCCTTGGTGGCATCTCTAGCGCTTTCTGTTGAGCTGCTGAGGTCAGCCTTTCTAGTCATCTGCTTCTTCTTCCTTCCCTGTCTTGCTTCACATTCACTCTAAGCTGGAGAACTATGAATTTGATACATGGACTCTATGATGGTTAAGGAAGCTAAAACACAAGGCTCCTGCTTTCCTGCTAAACATTTGTCTGACCTCAGGCAAACCCCACAGAGCATTAAGACAAGAAATGGAAACACAAGACCATCACCCTCCCCCTGCCTAACCAACCGGGGGGCCAGCAGGCCCCCCGGCCTTTCTCCTCCCACCGTGTCCCCTTGGAAAATGCAACTCACCAGTGATGTCCTGCAGCAGAGACACCAGGAGGAGCATCCCTCAGGCCCCACGGGGGGGCAAATGGTGGCTGCTGCCCTTCCCTGCTGGTGTGAAATAGGAGAGTGGGTGGAGTGGGCTGATTGGGAACAGCTGAGGAGGGAAGGAGTCTCCAGTGGAGCCCAGGTGTGGGGGATTTGGGAGAAAATGGGCTGGAAAAGGGTTGGTGTGGGGCAGAAGCAGTAGATGGGGAGAAGAGGGGTGTGTGGAACTTGCCTAGAGGCAAACTGAGGGGAAAATTGGAAGGATTTGAGTGTTCACCATGAGGGTGGTGAGACATTGGAACAGGTTGCCCAGAGGATGGGATCCCTGGAGACATCCAAGGCAAGGCTGGATGAGCTCTGAGCATTCTGATCTGTCCCTGCCCATGGCAGGGGGGTTGGAACTAGATGATCTTTAAGGTCTCTTCCAACTCAAACCATTCTATGATTCTATGAGAGCTGGCTCCCAACAATGCTTCCAGTGCTCTGCCAGGGTTTTTATGATTAGGAGGCAGCCCAGCAAGCTGCAGATAAGGACCAGGCTGGATCTTGCACACAAGAAAGATGATTGACCCGTGCAACCTGGTGCCAGCTGCCTTGGAGGGTTACAGAGTGCAGCTGGACACAAGTAGAGCCCAATTTAAGGGTGATAAGAGCACAGCAGTGGCTCTTGAACACACAGGCTTGGTGTAGGATGGCTCTAAACTGCTGGTTGTTGGTTGCTAACTGAATGGATGAAACACTTTTTGTGTATTCTACCTTTCCCCAAGCAGCCCCTCACCCAAAGGAGGAAGCATTCACCAACAAAACATCACTATCCAGGACAAGGTCTGAGGGGGGAGGGGGAGGCGAGCAGCTGGTGCTTTGCTGTAGAGCTAACAGCAACCACAACATGAGGGCTGGTGGGAAAGGGGACAGAACTCCCTTCCCTTAACCTCCTTGTGAGTTGACCAGTGTCTACACAAGGAAGAGCCCCAGTACATAAAGCTGGGGGACAGAGGTGTAAAAGAGCACTAAAAAATTTCCACTAACTCTCTTTTTTTCAAGAGATGATTCCTTCTTTGACTAAGTGCCTGTCTGTTTGCAAAAACAGTTGGGAAACCAGATACTTCATGCTACGGTGCAACCAATTCCTGTTTACTGGTGTTGGGATGTTTTTTCAGAAGATTTTTTTAATATTTTCAATTTCCACTTGCTTTTAGACAAAGAATGATTAAATCTAGTTTTCCTTTGAAGAGGAAAAAAAAATAAACCAGTTTTCATTATGTTAAAGGTCCCTAGAGTGGTAAGAGAGGACTTTTCACACTGAAATATGTGTTCTTTACAAGGTGAACTCTGAGTCCAGCAGATCAAGAGAGATGATTCTCCCCCTCTGCTCTGCTCTCATGAGAACCTCACTTGGAGTAGTGCATCCAGCTTTGGAGCCCTCAGCATAAGACATGGAGCTGTTGGAGAGGGTCCAGAGGAGGGCCATGAGGATGATCCAAAGGCTGGAGCACATCTTCAATGAGGACAATGAGAGACACTGGAACAGGTTGCCCAGAGAGGTGGTGGAGGCCCCATCCCTGGGGACATTCAAGACTTGCTGAGGCTCTGAGCAACCTGATGTAGTGCAGGATGTCCCTGCTCACTGCAGGGGGGGTTTGACTAGATGGCCTTTGAATGTCCCTTCCAACTCTATGATTCCAAGAATGTTGAGCATTGAGCTGAAGGAGAAGATGTGCCTCTCCCTTTTCTTGTTGCATGGCTGGGATTAAAAGAAATGCAAGCCTGGGACCACCCTCTCCATTGATTTGGTCCATTAAACAACTTGCCCAATCTAAAAAGGCAATTGGCATCAGATGAAATACAACTTCTCTGTTCACCCACAATGGTGGAAACCAGTGCTACAGCCTTAGCTATTTGCTGCCCACCAAGAGTGGGATTCTCAGTGGAGCCAAGAAGAGTCACACATCCATGGAGAGCCACATGCCTACCTCATGTTGACCTCTCTGCTTGCAAAAGTGCCTCTTTTTCTTGGGTGGGCTGAATTTTGCCAGCTGCTGTCATCATTCAGGTTTACAACCTTCACTGAAGCTTGAGGTGGCAACACAAGCATCCCATCAAGCACCGGGTGGGAAGATTCACACCTCTACGATGGTGTTGTGTTTTCTCAGGTCTTTTGCTGGTGCATCCTTCAAATTCCTCAGGAAGGTGCAAGTCTGCTTGCAGGAGGGAGATGTGTGCAGAGGGATTTAACTGATTGCCACCCATTAATTGCCCTACAGCAAAAGCCAAAAAGCCTCAGAGATGATTCCTCTTTTATTACTTCTGACCATCACAATGATCCTGTGTGTTAGGGTAGTACCTGAGGTGTATTAGATGCCTTTTATTGCTACATTTAAGTGATCATCATGCCCTGAATGACATCCAGACTGATCTACAAAAACCACTGATGACCTAACCCTAAAAGTGAAGCTTTGGTAGCAATCTCTCCTAGTCAGCCTGGAATCTAAGGCACCAGCTGAGCAAACCTCCTCCCAGGCAGAATCAAAGCCCCTTCCTCAGCCAGCCACTAACTTTTTATTGCCTTTATTTGCATTTCTTTCCCACCACATCCGTCATCCTCAGGGTGCCCAGTGTTTCTTGCTGCGACCTGTAGAGGGAACTGTGCAGTTTAGCAAATCGCTCCGCAATGATCTGGTGTGGCCCCTTCCAGGAAAGGGTGTTCCTCAGCCAAACCCTCCATCCTTAAGCAGATCTCACATTTTCCACTCATATCATTTCAGTTCAGGTGGGCTGGGATCAAGCTGGGCTTCCCATGAAAGGCAAGGCACACATACATCAGTTGTGGATGGCAACCAGAAGATGCAAAACACCATGCAGTTCTGTTTTTATTTTATTTTATTTTTAAAGGAAAACAATTCCTTGGAAGAATTAACCCATCCTTTTGACTTATTGTTTCTGAGTTTTCAAAGGGCTGCCAGAAATGAGTTAGGAAAAGGTTGTTTCAGCCCAGGACAGATGTGTCTGATCTTCCCAGGGTGAGCCAAGGGGGGAGGGGGAGGGGGAGGACAAGGGTGAGCAGAGCCCAGTGTTGCTGGAGAGAGCTCCAGGCTGTGGCTTGGGTCCTGTTTTGTTGTCTGTCATGACCTTAAAGTGGAATTATTTGGGAATCCTGGAAACAGACAGGCCTTCCTTGCCCCATGGCTGAGTGGCAAAGCAGAGTCAGCACCATGGCAAAGCAAGCTCACTCCCCTCCATCCACTGCAGAGCTGTGGTGCTCCTCCATGGAGGTGACAGCCTGAGACCACTCAGACAAAGCCTGGCAAAAATGAAAAAAAACCTGACCATGCAGATGTGCCCACATCTTCCCATCTGCCAGCACAGAGCTGGGGGCTTCTTGCTCCTCCCCAGCAAGGGAAGGGGCCAGACAGACTCCCTTAGTCATCACCAGCTCTGCAGATATTTTTGGACTGTGTGAGGTGTCAATTCTGTCAAACTTGAGTTTTGCTGATGTGTCAAAGCACATCCTGATTCAAAGCAACAGAAAGATCTGGCTGAGACTGGAAAAGCCAGTGGTTTGAATCTAGTTTTCTCCTGACACGGGTGCTCTGAAGGAAATGAGACCAGAGCTAGAAGTGACTAGCTGCTGAGATCTGCACATGTCCAATCCCTCCCCTGGGAAAGTTCCTCTGTGTCCAGAAAATGCAGTTCTCCTTGGAAGGGCATGAACGGTTGCTGAGATGGGTTAATATCCCCTAGTCTGCATTTATCTTTGTTATCTCAAAAAAAAACCCCACCAAAAAAACCCCAACAACAAAAGCCCAAAAAGCAAACAAACAAAAAAAAAATCTGTAAATATTTATTTGGTGGCACCTACAAGATTAAAAAGAAATAGGATGGGATTTCAAGACCTGCAGTTTTTAACATTTCCTGTAGGACTGCAACCTCAAGTACATTGCATTTGCTCTCTGCCCCACATGATGCAGTGATCCAGACCTACACTCATTCTTTTAATTTGATTTTTTTTTTTTTAATTTTCTGAGTAAATCAACTTGCAAGGGTGGGGGGAAAAAAATCACCACAGCCACACTGAGATTTTTAACTTTACTCGTCAGCTCCATCCCTGTCTATATGCAGTGGAGATAAAAAGCCCATCCTGTGCCAAGAGCCTTTTCCAGACCTTCATCCCATCCCATGGAGTAATAATGATGGTTCTTTTACTTTTACAGGCATGGTGGATGGAACTCAATTTTTGGCAAGTGAATTGCAGCCAACCACAGAGTAATAAGAGTTTTCAGGGGCTGTGGTGATGACTTTTATGCAAATAGAAGCAGAGGTGAGGTGTCAATCTTTCCTCCTGCTCTTCACCCCTCCAAAGGGGGCAGCATCCCTTGCTGACATTAAGGGCTACCCAGGGAAAGGGCATGAATATAGGCCAGACTTTATATAATTATATGGGGAGGAAAACTGGGATGTCTCGTTGTAGAGGCAGGGAATGTTCCACTGGAAAACTAGGTTAGACCAAAAAAAAGAAAGAGCCTCTGTAACCCAGAAATAGCTGGGAGGTTTAAGTATAATTTTCCAGCCCTGTGTTATTACGGTGCTAATTCAGAGCTGAGAAATAAATGTAGGTAAAGGTCTCCCAAGGTCAAGGGGAGAAACAAATCACCCCCATGGATTCCTTTTCATACAAAATCCCTTGGTCCTGATTGAAAAATCTCCATTCACTTGGGTTTGGTCCCCTCACTGTAATATTTGTGTTTAATTGATTGATAGATTTATTACTTGGTGAATTTAGAAATAAGGCAGTTTTCCAAGTTGACTGCAGCATCCTTTCACCTGGAATCTGAGTTCTGGGACCAAGCAAAACCAGAAGATGCTTCACATATCCCAGGAGCTGAGGTGGAAGCAGTGCTTCTGCAAGGAGAGAGCTGGGAAGAAGGACATGAAGGAGCTGCAATTTCAGCTTGTGTCCCTGCAGCCTTCCCTTAGGCAGCAAGTGAGGGCACAGCTGAGGCCAAACCAAGCCCAGAGCAAGTTCACTGCAATGTTTGTTGCTCTTTGAATTCATATTTCTTTTTGAATTCGAGGCTAATGAAGATCATAGAATCATAGAATCATTCGTGTTGGAAGGGACCTTAAAGATCATCAAGTTCCAACCCCCCTGCCATAGGCAGGGACACCTCTCACTACATCAGGCTGCTCAGTGCCTTGTGCAGCCTGGCCTTAAACGCCTCCAGAGAGGGGGCATCCACAGCGTCTCTGGGCAGCCTCTTCCAATGTTTCACTACCCTCACCATAAAGAATTCCTTTCTTATATCTAGCCTGAATCTCCCCTTTTCCAGTTTACATCCATTATTTCTAGTCCTCCCATCAGATATCTTATTAAAAAGTCCTTCCCCTGCCTTTCTGTAGGACCCCCTCAGGTACTGATAAGTTACTGTGAGGTCCCCCCTGAGCCTTCTCTTCTCCAGGCTGAGAACTTCTCCAGGAGTTCTCTCAACTCCTTCAGCCTGTCTTCATAGGGCAACTGCTCCAGCCCTTTGACCATCTTTGTGGCCTCCTCTGCACCCGCTCATCTCCCTTCATGGACCACCTCAGTGTTGCACAAGAAGGAGGTGACTGTGCCTAAGAGGGGAGAATCTCAAAACCACACCAGCCTTCAATTCACAGAACCCTGTCTTCTTTTGAAAGCAAAATGACCAGAGCCACCAGTGTCTCTTCTCTTCCCTGGGAGGAGGATGCTGCTAAGAAATGTCAGCGAAGGAAGGAGGAGGAAGTCAGTGCAATCATTTTTCCAGGAAGGCAACACATTTCCCTTCCCCGTCTGAAATACACATATTTAAGCAAGTTCTAGGAAGTCAGGTGAAATAAAGTGAGCTGGTTTTGCTTATATCAGAGACAAGAACCCAAAGCATTGTTGCTTCGATATCTTCCAAGCCTCCTCTCAATATGAGCTCCCAAACAGAGGGTATTTGAGATGTTGGAGAGGGTCCAGACGAGGCCACCAAGGGCTGGGGCAACTGCCTCATGAAGACAGGCTGAAGGAATTGGTGAAAAGAAGGCTCAGGGGGGACCTAAGATTATCTCATCAATACATGAAGGGGGCTACAGAAAGGCAGGGGTAGGACTTTCTAATAAGATATGTGATGGGAGGACTAGAAATAATGGATGTGAATTGGAAGGGGTAGATTCAGGCTAGATATAAGAAAGAAATTTTTTAGGGGAAGGGTGGTGAGACACTGGAAGAGGTTGCCCAGAGAGGTTGTGGATGACCCCTCAATCCCTGGAGGTGTTTAAGGCCAGGCTGGACAAAGCACTGAGCAGCCTGATGTAGTGGGAGGTGTCCCTGCATATGACAGGGGGGTTGGAACTCGATGATCTTGAAGGTCCCTTCCAACATGAAATATTCTATATTTCTATATCTATAGGGAAGGATTACTATAGACTGGTCTTGTTTCAGATGCATGTCCACTCTCTACCTCAGGGTATTCAATGGGTATCTGGAAACAGTTTCATCATAGAGACACCCAAAAACCAAAAAATTGATGCCCAGGCCTGAGACAAGGAATTCGTGGCTCTAAAAGCCAGAGGAGGAAAGTGCAATGCTAGAAATGGCTGAAACAGATGGAAGGATTTGTGGGGTTTGGTCAAATCTGATCTGTGCTTTCTTCTTTCATAAATGCCAGGCTCTCTCTGGGACTTTAATTGTTTTTATCTTAATTTCCTGAGGACATGGAGCCTGTGCAATCATCATCATCCCTCCAAGGGACCTGACAAGGTGGCTGGACTGATGAAATTGATGAGAATTTAGGAGAGGAGCCAGGGCAGGAGTGTGGGCACTGGTGTTAGAGCTCAGCTGTGATGCACAGAGCCACAGTGATGCAGCCTCCAGCAGCCATGCACATGACCACTTGGGTTTTAATTGATTTCCTTCTTGCTCTCTTTCCTCTGAGTGTGGTTTCAGCAATGCTGAAATCCACTGATTTCCCCAGCCAAGGCTGCAAGCTGAAAAAAGGCAAAACAGACCTAAGCAGCACTTCTCACTTTGGCTCCTGGAAGCCAAAACTCTGTCCCTGCTGGTTTTTCATCTCCAAAGAGATGGCAGGAGGTTACTCTTTTCTTTGGCTGTGTTTTTCTGATATTAATCTAAATCCCAGCCCTGCAGACTATTGAGAAGGAAGGATCAGGGCTTGCTTGTTGCAGTCATCCACTTCTCACTGCATCAGGATGAAATCTCTGTGGCAAAAGTGAGTGAGGCTCAAGCTAGACACAGGGTGGGCAGAAAGCTCAATTCTTAGTCATCAAGAAGATCTCAGCTTTTGAAGAATCTCTTCTGAAGCTCCATACCACACTGCATTTGCACAGTGGGTCTTTAAAGGCCAAAAGTGATTTAAAGGCCAATCAAGATTTGGGTGGCACAATGTGAGATGTGACATGAAATGAAGTCATAAATACCGGTCAGGTCATCTGTCACTGCTGGACCAGCAGAAAAAATCAGCAGTCTACAGAAAGGCTGGTGTAGGACTTTTTAATAGGGTACAGGATGGCAGGACTAAGAGTAATGGATGCAGACTGGAAGAGGGGAGATTCAGTCTGGATAGAAGAAAGAAGTTCTTCCCTGTGAGGGTGGTGAGACACTGGAAGAGGTTGCCCAGAGAGGTTGTGGATGCCCCCTCAATCCCTGGAGATGTTTAAGGCCAGGCTGGATGAGGCATTGAGAAACTTGGTCTAGGGGAGATGCTCCTGCCCATGACATGGGGTTTGGAACTGGATGATCTTTAAGGTCCCTTCCAGCCCAAACCATTCAATGATTCGAAGACAGGAGACTGGGATGGTGCTTGAGTTGGAGGGAGGTGAGCAACCTGGCTTAAGCTAACACAGAGGACCTTGAAGCTCTGGCTATTTTGTCATCTGGGAGCAATACAATGGCAAGCTCAGGCCAGCAGCTGTGCTCTTGTGAGTTCTGAACCCCAGAGAGAAGTGGGAGATAAAAGCTGCCTTTGATCTTTTTGGGCTGGGGTTTTTATTGCAAAGCCCCCCCTGTTTATAATTTACTTCAATCTTAGGTTGGGGAAGGATGGGAATAGGAGGGGG
>VZTY01025364.1:36316-56341 GCA_013400935.1 Turnix velox
GGTGGGGGGGTGGGAGTGGGAAATGGAGCAACACAGCTCATGGGAAGGACTGGTCATTTTGAAAGCTGTGTCTTAGAGCTGATATGATCTGTGTGCTGGGTCAGCCAGGGAAAAGACTTACTCTTCCCCTCCACTTCCTCCTCCTTTACAAAATGTATTAGTGTCTGAAATTGCTGGATATCAGGGACCTGTCCAGAAACCTTTCCTTATCTCTTAACTAATCATGCTTGGATGAGGCCAAACTGGAACTTGCTTCATCTCACAAAGGACTAAACAAACATTCTGGGTCCCGGTGATGCAACTCCAAGTTGATTTTTCCAGTTACTCAACTTGTCTCTCCCTACGTATAATGTGCTGAACTCTGAAATAAATGCTTCTCTCAGCAATTTCAGCAATTTGTGTCAAGAAAATCTGGATGCATCAAAGTGAGAGATAATGTTTTCTGACACAGCACAGGAATAAAGCTGCAGCAGTACATGTAGCTCCTGAGCCTTTGTCTCAGCTCTGCCACTGACAAGGTCTATGGCCAAGGGCAAGGTAGTTGAGTTGCACTGCCTCTTCCTCAGTTCCCCCACTGCTGAAAAAAAAGGATTGTGGCATTTGTCCCAGGCAAAAGAAGTGGGACAGTATCATACAACATACCTGTGACACCCATGGAAACCCTCTGTGGAGGAAAGGAAATTCAGACTGTGCTGTGCCAGCAAAGAGGAGGTTTTCTCTGTTCTTGCTTAAAAAAAAAAATGCAGCATGTAAAGAGGTGTTGCTGATTATTCCTAAGCATCAGCAACATCCATTGCATTCAAAGAGCCTTTTCCATATGCTATTTCTGTTCTCTTGGCTGCTTCCCAACGTGGGTTGCTACCTCCTGCCTCCCACAACTGCCCTCTTGCTTCCTTCCCATACAGCCTCCCCCTTCCCCAACTGAAATAGTTGCAAGGAGCTTGAAGGACTTAACTCCCAGAGAGACTCAGTTTGATGGGAGCTGAGGGTTTTGGGATATTTCCTGAGAGCAGCACCCAGCTTCAGGATCCATACCCAATACTCCTCTATTTTTATGCAAAGAGCCTTGCTCATGATAGACAGCTCTGCCTTCAAATGCCTTGATGAGAATCTGGGGTGCCTACAGGGTTTGAAATCTGGAGTGATTTACCTAAAATAGATGGAAATGCAGGAAATTAACATGGCCTTGAGGTTTGCTCTTCTTATCCCATGAAGGCTGGGGCTGATGAGCAGATTTTTCTAGAGTAGTAAAAACCTGGTCATCATTCTCTTTACAGCAGGACAAGAAAATGCCCAGCTTTTGCCATGAGATGAATTTGTCTCACTGCTGCTCCCCATCTAGGAAGCATCTCAAGAGCTGTGGGGCTGCCATCTCCTCTGCCTGCTCAGCATGTTAGAGGGGGTCAGCTCTGGGCTGGGAAGCTGCCACCAACAGGAGCCGGAGTCTCCACCACCCACACCCTCAAGAGAGCAAAGTACAGCCTGAATTTGAGAACCCAAAGTTGGAAAATTCAAAACTTTGTCCAGGTTCACTTTTCCACAGCACTTTCTAAAGCCCTCTCTAAGGCAAGCTGTCATTTAACCCTTTTATCCTCACAACCATCTTGCAGTACAGGGATGTGCCATTTCTTTTCTAATTTATAGATAGGGAGAAGGAAGTGTAGGTGGTTTGTGACAGAGCATGGAACTCACACAGCCCTCACCAAGTCTTCCACTACCAGCCAGAGGAGAAAAAGATTGTTCTGGAAGGAATAATAAAGTGAATTTTGGATTAGATCCAAAAGGACCACAAAGGTGATCAAAGGGCTGGAGCAACTCCCTTTTGAGGACAAACTGAAGGAATTGGGATTGTTCAGACTGGAGAAGGGAAGGCTCAGGGGGGACCTCAGAGGAGATTCTCAATACGTGAGGGGAGCTACAGAAAGGCTGGGGTAGGACTTTATCATGGAGTACAGGATGGTAAGACTAGATATAATTTGGAAGAGAGGAGATTCAGGCTGAATATAAGAAAGAAATTCTTTATGGTGAGGGTGGTGAAACACTTGAAGAGGTTGCCCAGAGAGACTGTGGATGCCCCCTCAACCCCTGGAGGTGTTTAAGGCCAGGCGGGATGAGGCATTGAGCAACCTGGTCTAGAGGGAGGTGTCCCTGCCCATGGCAAGGGGGTTGGAACTAGATGATCTTTAAGGTCCCTTTCAACCCTTTCAACCCAAGCTAGTGTACCATGCACACTATCAAATTATTTGGGTAACACCTTCCCATCAGGTGTGATCTCTCCTCCATTTTGGTCCTTGGTCTAAAGCAAGGCTCTTGTGATGTCCTCCAGGCAGGGGTGTTTTGCTTTCTCCTCTGGTTTTGGGGCCATGTGGGACAAGATCACGTGGAGGTTTGCTCCCCAGATCCAGCTCCACCCAAGCCATCTCTTCTTAGCACTGACAGGAGAGAAGCATTTTGTGCCTTTGGCTTCTCTGGAGCTCAGCTGCAAGTCAGAGGCGCTGATCGGAGCTGAAGTGACCTCAACCGACCCAAGCCAGCACTTCCACAGCTTCATCCAGCATCTGCAGATGCACGGACACGCTCCCTCCCAACCCAGATACCTCTGTCCCAGCTTCTCTAAAAAGGCTTTTTCTCCTCTGCCTCCTCCTGTAACCATCAAAGGAAATTCTGAGCCTTCAACTTAACTACAGAAGCTTTTATTCTAAAGCACCGCGCTGTGCGTGAAGGCAGCGCTTAAAATGCAGGGGTTAGTGAGCAGTGGCATGGAAGAAGAAGGTTTGGCCAGACTTGTTCTTTCCCTCTGCTTTTCCTGGCTGCTCTCAGGTTTTAACTGGATTTTTTCCATCTCTGGACCAAAGTTTCCTTTCTCTTTCTCCTTGTCTTCTCCTCTGAATTCACCTGAAGTAAATAGATATGTATTTGATGTGTGCTAGGGCAGTACGTGTGGCACTTGCTGTTACCAATGTCAGCGTACTTATCAGGACATTGGCAATCATGCTTTTAAATATATATATATTTTTTAAAGTGCATAAATACATAAACTATAAGCACATCTGATGTGTTGTGGTGCCACCCAGTATGAGGTGAGCCAGCACCAAAGCCCAGGCTCTTTGCCTACCTGAGAATGGAGATGACATGGCCAGAGATCATGGGATTTGGATCTCAGCTTCCCTTGGATCACTGTAGAGGTTTGGAAGGACTTCAGACTAGTGGTTTATCCACCTTTTGATGTGGGAGGAATCCCCCTGCAAATGCACCTGTGCATTCATTTTCTTAACCAGGGAATGCCATGCCAAGATAGGATTTCACCAGGGCCATGGTCAGTAAGAGACTTCAGGAAAAAAAACAACTCAACAAACAAAATCTCTCCCATTCCCAAAAAGCCTCTAGTAATGGATCCTGGAGTCAGATATGATTTAACATCAAACTGAGGCTTGCTGGTAGATTCCAAGAATAATATCCACCAGTTTCAAAGTCTGCCTGTGAGTCACCCCAGGATTAGCAGCATCACAGAATGTCTTTGGGGCTGAGGGTTAAAGTGGTTTGTCCACAAGGAATAATTAAAGGGAATCTGTTGAGGATTTTTGTTCTTGAGGGTAATCTTTGGTTATTTCCCTGGATCCAGCTGCTTTCCCTGCTTGGGGTGGCTTCCTGCTACTGCCCAGAGTCTGTCCTTCAGCCAGGATGCAAATTGTAACCCCACCACATAAACAACCCTGTGAGAAGTCATGGACCCAGGCAAAAGCTGTTCCTGGGAAGCCCTGACTGCAGGTGACCCCTCAACACAGCCCCATGTCCTCAGAAATCTGGTTGTTGCTAAACTCTCTGAGGATTAAGTCTTCAATGTCCCAGCCTGACATTGTCACTTTTCCCTCAGTGTCAAAACACCTGAGATGCCCTCAGTACTGCCTTGCACTCCATGTTCCCTGCAACAGGGAGCATCAGTGACAAAAGTGAGCTGTGGGTCACCAAGGGGAGGTTTGAAATGCAAGGGAAGGATGGAAGAGATTTGGGATACATGTGTGGGTCTGGATAACCCCTTCTTTCCTCTCCTTGCAGGAAAGGAGACCCTGTCCTCCAGCACACAGCAATACTATTTAGGTTCATTATGGAGGTATCACCAAATCAATGCATATTCAACCTCTCTGTAAATGGTCTCAGGCAGTCATGCCCACACACCTCTCCTGGCTGCTGCTTGGGCTTGGTGAGGGACCAGAAACATGTTCAGAGCTTTAATGGGGAGTGTGCAAAGTACTGCCATAACCCAGCAGGAAATGAGCATGGCATTACTGCTATCTAGCAGGCTGACCCTTGAGGGTCATGCAAGGCTTGATGGGCTTCACTTTGTCCTTCTACTTTGAGCTCCAGGAGGGACATCTCCTAGGTGCACCCCACAGGAACACTGGGGCTGAAGCCAGCTGGATAGGGCTGAGTGGGAGGCTTTGAGTGACTTCAGGAGGGTTGAATCAGGCTTTGGGGAGAAGTCATTTGTTTGAGATCCAGGGAATGGTGCCAGTGGAAGGAGCAGAGTCAGGCATTGCTGCCTGATTGGTTGACAGTGCCCTAAAGAGGGTTTCTAGAGCACTCAATGGGACACATCCTCAGTCAGTTCAGCCTTGTCTCCAGGCACAAGTTGTTCATCTGCTTCTCCTCTAGTGAGTTTCAGACCTCTCACAAGTTAAAAAAAAAAGCCCTCAGTAACTCTCTTCTTGTTCCCAGCACAGGTTTTGGGCTCCCCCAGCCCTTCAATGTAAACTAATCCAGATAGATACAGTCTTCAGAGGCCAAGTGCAGCTGTAGACCTAGGATGACCCACAGCTGTGAGCACTTGGATAAGTCCCATCCAAAAGAAAAAGGGTCTGCTTATAAAGTCAGACCCTGACCTGTAGCAGCAACACAGAGCAGGAATTTCTCCAGAGGTCAGGAGGAGATGGCTGTTGCATTTTTACCTCTTCATCTGTCAGTAGCATGTACTTGGCAGGATTTTTAATGAACAACCTGCATCAGTTTAGTACAGTGCTGGAGTGAAACAGTGATTTCCTCCAAACTCCTCCTATCACAGCTGCAAAGAAGGATCCTGCTTCTCCAGGTCAGATCTGCCTTGTCTCCACAGGGTTCTCTTCATGTGGATGTCACTATCTGGGAGTGCACACTCTGCTTTTTTTTTTTTTNCTGTTTTTTTTTTTTTTTTTTTTTTTTTGTGGGGTAGAGAGCCCCATCCCATGGCCAGGAGGACAGAGAAGAAGCCTGGAAGATAAATGAAGGAGTTTGCTTGGCTCTCTCCTTGCTCAGGTACCTCATCAGCATCATGCTCCAGGGTTTGTTCAGACCTTAAAAACTGGATCTCTGTCCATTTTGAACATGGGAAGGAAAACTCTGGAAGGCAAGTGTGCCATGTGTTTCTCGCACACACACAAGCACATCCACACAGCCTGCTTTTGCAGATGTAAAGGAGGGGAAAGCCTTCCTGTGGTGCAAGATAAATTGTTCTAATAGCTTTTGCCATTTTGGAGATTCCCTTGAAACTCAAATTTAATTCTGATTCTGTCTTCCTCTCATTCCTCTAACACAGCCCCTGGGAGGTGCTGGAACCCCATCCCACCTTCCCTTTGGTGTGTTTTGAGTTGTATAGTTACAGAAAGCCCTTGCATTCCCCCTGGAAGTGCTGGAACCCCATCCCACATTCCCTATGGTATTTTTTGAGTTGTACAGTCACAGAAAGCCCTTGCATTCCCCCTGGAACTGATGGAACCCCATCCCACCTTCCCTTTGGTGTGTTTTGAGTTGTACAGTCACAGAAAGCCCTTGCATTCCCCCTGGAACTGCTAGAACCCCATCCCACCTTCCCTTTAGTGTTTTTAGTGTTGCATAGTGACAGAAAGCCCTTGCACTCCCCCTGGAACTGATGGAACCCCACCCACCTTCCCTTTGGTGTTTCCAGAGATGTATAGTCACAGAAAGCCCTTGCATTCCCCCTGTCTGGTGATGGATGGAGCTGTACTGAGCAGATAGGAGTCAGTCCTTGCTATGACTCCTCCTGGTGTTGGTGGAACAACTACTGGCCAGAGGCAACAGATTATGGAAAGGACAAACACTTCCCATCTGCACTTTCTCTGCAGCCCAAATGACTGTCCCTTGCTCCTTCTCCATCTGTGCTGCTCAGAACTAATGAATCAAAGGAGAAAAGGCAGCTAAAGGGGTTGCTTCAGCTCCCCCCTATGAACCCAGACCTGTCCCACTTTGTTCCTCACACAGTTTCAGCCTGGCTTCACCATCACCCAAGGCCAGGGCTTTGGGCATTGCTTCTCTGGTCTGGAAGCAATTCCCATGCAAAAGCAGCAGCCTTTATGGACAGTAGCTAAATATATAGCCCAGCTAACTGACTTTTCCAGGGCACACAAGTAAAATCACTACATCCTGAAGCAATGAGAGGCACTGGGCATGCAGCTGCTGAGCAGAAAGCTGAGCAAAGAAGGGGAGAATTTCAACAGGAGTATTTCAGTGAGCACTTGCCTTCAGCTCCCTCCCCAAAGAGAGTAGATCTGGTTCATCTGAGGCCCCCCCAGGCACACGTGTAGGCCACTTTACAACAGCCAGGGAGATTAAATCCAGCTCTTCCTGTGCTAGAAGAGCAGGCTCTTTTATTATCCAAATGAAACCTGACTTCCTCAAGTAGACACAGTGCAGGGTTTGTGACACATGGATGAGCCATCTGGAGTCCATCCAGGCAGGCTGGTTTTTACACACACCGGTTACAAGGGTTGCAAGTCACCAAAATCTTCCCACCCTCTTATTTCCAATGTCACCTGCTGCCTTCCCTTGGCTTCATCTCTCCCAATGGCACCCCTGTGGGTCCTGTTAGGGGCAAACTTTACTCCAAGAGCTGTTGCCCAAACCAAAACCAGACAGTTGTGTTAAAGGCAGCCAATTAGACCCAGAAATATTAATCAGCAGCCACTGCCACTTCTTTTTATGAAGTTGAGTAGGATTTTTCTGTGTGAGCCTTTTTAATGTCAGTGCATGTGTTTCTAAACCACAAGAGTTTTGTTCCTGAGAAGAGATGATGGCTGAGGATTCTTTCAAGCCACCTGCAAGAGGAACCTTAGCTGCTGAGACAATCTCCTACCTGCAGGGCTTCTCTCCTTTCCCTCACCTGGAAGTGAAAGCAACCAAGCTCTGCTACAAAACACAGGTAAAATAAAGTCCTGCCCTGCACAGCTCCCACTAATACCCAGGAAAACTCTGCGTGGCTGCAGATTAAAGGGCAGACCCCAAACATGTGTTAGCCAGAATCCCATGGAATACACAAGGGCACAGCAGAAAATGCACCCTGTGGAGAGAAACGTGCTCTCCTCCTAGCCAGAACCTCCAGCCTCTCTCAAATCACTCCTACTGAGGCTTTCCTTACCCTGGGAGCAAACCCTGATTAGCTACAAAGCAAATCCTGCTTTGCAAGGTTATAGAATCATAGAATAGTTCAGGTTGGGAGGGACCTTAAATATCATCGAGTTCCAACCCCCTGCCATAGGCAGGGACACCTCCCACTAGATCAGGCTGCTCAGTGCCTTGTCCAGCCTGGCCTTAAACACCACCAGGCACTAAGGGGGCATCCACAGCCTCTCTGGGCAACCTCTTCCGGTGTCTCACCACCCTCACTGTAAAGAATTTCTTTCTTATGTCTAGGCTGAATTTACCCCCTTCCAATTTACATCCATTCTTTCTAGTCCTCCCATCACATATCTTATTAAAAAGTCCTACCCCTGCCTTTCTGTAGGGTCCCCTCAGGTATTGAGAAGTCACTATGAAGCCTAAGTGTCAAAGCCCCTGAGCAGCCTGCAAGGATGGTCCTTCACCCTGACTGGGAGGAGAAGAGGAGTGGGACTTTGCATAGCAAGGGCTACATGGTGCAGTGCTGTGCTTGAATCCTGCCTGAAAAGTGACAAATGGATCTCCTGGGAGGTGTGAGAGTAGAAGGAAAGTCTCTTAGACAGGAGGAACCAGCTCATCTCAGCCACAGCAGCAGATCACACCAAGAACATGGCTCTGATCACTTTATTTTGTCTCCTCATCCAACCAGTCACAGAGTCATAGAATGTGTTGAGCTGGAAAAGCATTCAAAGGGCACATCTTGCATGGTATCAGGATGCTAAGAGCCTCATCAAGCCTAGCCTTGAATGCCTCCAGTGATGGAGCCTCCCCCACCTCTCTGGACAACCAGTTTCAGTGTCTCACCCTTTTCCTGGTGAAGAACTTCTTCATAATGTCCAATCTAAACCTGCCCTGCTCTAGTTTAAAACCACTGCCACCCATCCCATCCCTCCATGCCCTTGCAAACTGTCTCCCCTCTATTGCTCTATGAAGTTTCTCTCATTTAAAGAAGTTTCATCCAGACAGAACTTCATCCCAGACAGCCCTGGGGAGAACAGGAAGTTCTGCAAACACAACATGTTGGGATTAACAGCCCTGTTCATCAATAACAGGTAATGTGACCCGACAGGTATTGATTGAGCAGAGCAGTGTCACAGTTGCTTGGTATGTAGGTCACTCAAGCTAAGCCCCTTCAATCAAGTTCCCCATCTGAGCTGTGGGTACAGGGGATGCCTTCTGCAAACAGCTTGGTTGCAGCCTCCCTTTTCTGCTTCCCTCTGAGGCAAGAAATCACCTTCATTATTGTCCAGCTCTAACTATATTTCCATTGATGTTTGGAGCAAGGGAGTTTTGCATTTTTCAAAGCATAAGGCTTTGTGTGTCTGTATTTTTTTGCTCCACCTCCATGTCCTCCTCTCCCCTCTAGCCCAAGCACGTTTTTCATGGCTGTGGAGAAAATGTGAAATGAGGAGGTGGGAGAGAGGAGCAGGAAGAGGGGCTGTGGCAACTAATGTGAGAGAGCTTGAACAGAACCAGGCAGGGGAGGATTTGGGATGGGAAAGGTATTAGGGTAAGAAGGTTGAGGGATCATGGAATCACAGAATGTGAGGGATTGGAAGGGACCTCAAGAGATCACTTAGTCCAATCCTCCTGCCAGAGAAGGAACACCTAGATCAGGTCACACAGGAAGGCATCTGGGTGGGGTTTGAATGTCTTCAAAGAAGATTCCACAATCTCTCTGGGCAGCCTGTGCCACTGTTCTGTCAGCCTCACTGTGAAGTAGTTTTTTCTCATATTTCTGTGGAACCTCCTGTTTTCTAGCTTGAACCTATTGCCCCATGTCCTGTCATTGAAGGTCACAGAGAATGTAAGATGTGAAATATAGGGTAAGGAAGGCGAGAAGGGAGAGCAGTGGGACAGGACACTGTAGGGTATGGATGCCCTGTTATGATGCCATTTAGAGGAAAGGGTACATAGCTCTCCCTCCACCTCTTCCATCCCTCATCCCTCTCTCTCTCTTTCCACTCCTGTACCTCTCCATTGCTACACATACAGATAAAGGACTGATCTCCTGCCCTATGAGGAGCACAGAGGCATCCATCTCCACCTATTTTTAACCTCCAACAACTGGGCAGTGCTGAAACATCCCATGCTGTGGTTTCACCATTGAGGAAAAGGTCTGTCTGTGCACTTGCCCTCACTGCTGGGGCAGACTTTAGGAATTCATTGAGTTGAAGGGATCTTCCAAGGCCATCTAGTCCAACCCTCCTGCAGTGAGCAGGGATCTTTCACTGGAACAAGTTCTTCATTTGGGATTTCTATTAAACCACCTTGCTGTGCCATTTCTCCTTCTTTTTCACTCTCCTGTCTCCAACCACAAACACCTTCAAGCCAGCTAGTGAGGGGAGAGGAACTTGTGTTGACATTTTTTTTCTTTCTCTTGTGGTTCCTCAAATGATTAATAGAGAATGTGGGACTGGTGCATTTCCCACTGAGGAAAAACTGAAATAAGACCACGGGGAAATTCTCTGGGTTCCCTCTTGCAAAGTTTTAACCAGATCATCCCATAAATGGGGAATATTGGAATTGTCTCCTGGCTAAAGAAAAACTAGACATTGCCCTTGGTTCAGAGAGGCTGTCAGGAAGAAGTTTCATCCAGACATGCTACGCTTCATGTAGCAACAGCAATAAGGGAAACACCAATTTTATCCCAGTGGTTTTATAGGCAGCCAGAAAACAGGGTTTTTCATGACAAGTTTTGCAAAGAAATGTAGTGGTTTAAAGTTTGCTTTTCCACCAGGAGGAGGAGGGGTTGAGGAGATGGTGGAAATTAGTCATTTGAAATATTTCAAACCACTGAGGCATTCTTTTGCTCATATCTAACTTTCCTAAAGCACCATGGAAAAGAGAGGGAAATCCACCCTGGGATACTACACAGAGAAATTTTGTTTTTCCCAGCCTGCTTTCACAAGGTTTTCTATTCAGGAACCCCAGAGTGTGAACTCCAGGAATGGGAACAGGAGCTGTTGGGCTCTGGGACCAGCAGAAGTAGTCAGTTAGGGCTTAGTAGCATCAGACCATATTCTCAGTATTTATGCCTGATACAAGTCTTGGGTCAAGAGCAGAGAACCCAGGAGATCAAAAGGCAGAATCATGGAATGGTTTGTGTTGGAAGGGACTTTAAAGATCATCTATTTCCAACCCCTGTGCCATGGGCAGGGACACCTCCCACTAAAATGCCACAAAGTCTTCTGACATTTACTTTCTTTTAATGGTGCTATCAACTTTCCTTAAGGCATTTTATGGTATCATCATAAGGCTGAAAGAAAGACTCACCCTGGCTATGATCATGGACAGTGGACAGCTCATTAGCAACCTCATTTATCAGCAGCACTGATATTTTATCTTTGGAAATCTAAAAATGAGCCACTCTCCCAGACCACGAGGTTGATTTAAAGTTTTGAGAAACTCTATAGAATCATAGAATAGTTAGGGTTGGAAGGGACCTTAAAGATCATCGAGTTACAACCCCCCTGTCATAGGCAGGGACACCTCCCACTACATCAGGCTGCTCAGTGCCTTGTCCAGCCTGGCCTTAAACACCTCCAGAGAGGGGGCATCCACAGAGTCTCTGGGCAACCTCTTCCAATGTTTCACGGCCCTCACCTTAAAGAATTTCTTTCTTATATCCAGCCTGAATCTACCCCCTTCCAATTCACATCCATTATTTCTAGCTTTCATCACATGTCCTATTAAAAAGTCTTATTCCAGCCTTTCTGTAGCCCCCTGAGCCTTCTCTTCACCAAAGTGAACAACCCCAACTCCTTCAGCCTGTCTTCATAAGGCAGTTGCTCCAACCCTTTGATCATCTTGGTGGCCTCCTCTGGACCTGCTCCAACAGCTCAATGTCCTTTTTATGTTGAGGATTCCTGAACTGGACAGTTTAAGGCTTTTAAGATTTTACCTCCCCTCCTCCCAAATGCAAGGACTAGAATGTTTCTTTTTTTAAAAAAATAAAAAAAAAAAAAGAAAGCAAAGATTCCAGGATCTGGGCAATGGAAAAAAGCCCAGGAGCTGGCAGCCTGGGAGCCTTGAATCCTACCACAGAAAAGATCAAAAACCCCTGGGTTCCCGTAATGTGGGGCTTGGTCACGGGATGCTCCAGTGGTTTATTTTGTCTTGAGGGCTGTTTGTTGAACAGAGGAGAGTTTCTCATGGATGTGTCTCTGTGCTCCTTGTGAGCCTGGTGCCTGTCTGAGGAGCAGCTCAGGGTTTTGATCTGCAGTGTTTGGCTTGTTTAAAAACAAAGGGAAACCAGCAGCATCGCGTCAGGCTCAGAAGCAAATGGCAAAATGAAAAGGCAGAGGCTTGTTTTGGGGGATAAGGCTGTGGGACTGAGCTGAAATCTGTTACACATGCTGCTCCTGTCTTAACTTTTTGTAATTCTGGAAGGGATCAGAGAGCAAAGCTGTTTACTTTGCTAAGTGTTTGCAGGTCAGGCTGTGGGGAAAAAAAACCCTTCTGTGCTCCAGCTTTCTTATGCCAAGGAAAAAGAGCTCATTCCCATGCTGTGAAGGGGGGGGGGATTTCTCTGCTCTGACCTCTGTGCTGCCCTCCAACAAACCTCTCAACTTGGAAATGGGGTCAGATATGAGGTAGGGATGGTGGCAAAAGCAGAGTGAAGGCCTGGGTATGGAGTTACTTAGATGCAGGATGGCTCTGAGGTTTTGTAGGTGGCAAAAAATGCTGGGATTTCTGTATCTGGGATGCAGATTTTGGGTGCTGAATGGACCTCTCTTGGCACCTCAGCCTTCACTGGATGAAGCTGCCATGTCAAATAGCCATTGTAGGACATGCTGAGTGATAAGGAATAGGAAAACCCAAAGTAGCCCAAGGTGTGTGTGTGTATGGCCCTGCTCAAAGCCCCGCAGAAGCCCCTGTGCCTGTAATAGTCTGCATCACCCTTCAGGGCTCCCACCCCCAAAACCCAAACTATTCAATACAGTGACAGCAGAATATATGGGGGGAAGAGGGAGACATGACTTAGAACATACAAAATTTAGCTTAATTACCAAGGATAAAGGATGCTGAAAGGAAGAAGGGATGGATGGATGGATGGATGGATGGATGGATGGATGGATGGATGGATGGATGGATGAATGGATGGATGGAGAATCCAGACAGAGAACTGGATTAAAGAGATTCAACCTCTGGACTGAATCGAGTTTTGATCCACATTATATATGGGCAGACCCCCAGTTAAAACAGACTGTACCTTTCCTATGATGGCTTTGAAACCACTCTGATCCTCCTAATGAAATATACCCAAACATGCCCACATATATTAAAAAAACAGTCTTTTTTTTTTTTTTTTGGAAATGAGGCTGTATTTCCCCACAAATGCCATAGCAGGGTCTGATAATTGATCAGTCAGGCTTTCTTTTGGGGGAACAGGTTTAGAGAAATCCTTAGACTTTCCTCTGGTCACCTCCTGGTTCTGAACTCTGCATAAGCATCATCTGCTGGAAAGTCTCTTTGTTCCTTATATAAGGAAAATTGTGGTGCTCCAGCTTTTATAGGGCAGATAAAAGGATAAGGCAGTTTTTGTTGTTACTGTTGTTGTTCTCTTTGTTGCAAGAACTTCTGCAATCACCAGGGTCTGACAATGCTTTGTGTCTTATCACATTGAGGAAAGGATGCTGGCCTGATGTGACCTGCTGGAGCTGGGAGCCAGAGCTAGGATTAGGACTCCAGTTTTCAGCTCCCAGTCCTGGATTCCCTTTATTAAATGACACCTCATCATTACAATAATGAGATCATCCCTGCTATTTAATTACATTCTCCTTGTTGCTACAAATCCTCTGTGTAGCAATCCAAGCCCTTGCTTTCTAAGGTTAGCAGGAACACAGAGATATGTTTCCTGCCTTGCTGTTAAGATGTATATCACTTGCCTCTGGCCTGACATCAGCTTTTTCCTTCTGTGGCCCCGTAAGAGCTGAACTCACATGCCTGCCCATGCTTTGAGCAGTGAGACTGCCAATACTCACCTCCTCATTCAAAGATGCAGACTCTGTAAACCCATGGGATTTATTTTTCAAAGGTTGTTCATGCCAGGAAAGTGAGCTGTCTCCAGGGTGGAGGCTTCTGGGGCTACATCCCATTTGCTTGTTGCAAAGATGTGGCTTTTTAGGGTGCCAGCCCAGAGGAGGTTCCCTGCTCCACAGGGGTTCAGACATGTTGGGATCTCACTTCTCTTTGGCTTTGTGCAGGAGACACATTTGCCTTCAGCTTATTAAATCACAGATCCTGAGGGTGAGGAGATGTTGCCTCCAGGATGACTTGTCACTTCTGGTGCTGGTAGTGAGTCTGGTCAGTTTTATGCAAACCATCTCTAACTCTTGAAGGAAAAGAAGGGCTCCAGAAGCAGCACTCTTTAACAGATGGGCTTGTTTGCAGTGCTACACCACTCCACAACTTTATTTGGGGACTGGGGCATGGGAGTGTCAGCTGTAGCACCAGAGGAAGAACATGTCAGCTGCCACCACTAAAAATTATCACAGAAAATGAAGAGCACTAGAGAAGAAGAGCCTGGGATGACTTCTTGGGTGATGGCTCCAGGCTGCTCCAGATTCCCTCACGTTTCCCCAGCTCTCCCAGGGACAACTGGGGTTGCATTTTTGGCAGCTTCTCCAGCCTTGGGCAAGACTGAGGATCATTGAGTTTCTGAGTATGAGGAAAAAGCAGGCTGTGCAAGTTATGGCATGGCTCACCAGTGGAGTGCTGCCTCTCACAGCTCTTGCCAGACCTGGCTACCAGGGCTACCAACACTTCCCACTATGGCTCCTGTTTGTCTTGGCACTGTCCCCTTGGATATGTTGGTATTCCCAGTCAGGCAGCCCAGGCACTAGGGAATTATTGTGATTTACCCATGGTCATACTGAAGATTTGGACCAAGGGAGAACTTAACCCCAGGTAGGAAAGATCTACAAGCTTCTGTAACAAACACCCAGACTTCCCTTTATAGCTTCTTTCACTTCTCATCTCTCAGGAAATGTCCCATGCCTTTTTTCATTCCTCTTCAAGGTGAATTGAGCCACGTTCCCTGTGAGAAACAAATGAGCAAATACACCTTCTAGTTCTGGGTGTTCATTTTCCATCTCTTTTCCATGTCAGGCCAGGCATTGGTGCTTGCTAAGCCTGAGCAGATGTCCCAAATTTCTCTCTCCTCTCAGCTTTTCACCACTTCATTGCAACCTTGTGCCATGCAGTCAGAAATGAGCCAGTAACTCCCCAGGGCAGGGCTGTGGTACCTGGGCAGACTGGGAAGGTCTAGCACTGAAATAATTAGCAATTAAGTCATTAATTAATAGCTCACATGGGTTTCCACCAGCACATGGAGCACTTTGCAATAGGCTGGGATCAGTAAAGCATCCTCTCCTGTATTTAAGTCCAGAATAATGATTCTAGAAGGAGAAAAATCATCAGAGGCAATCCCTCCTCCATCCCTGAGAGATGCAAAGACTTCCCATCAGACAGATAGATGCTGTCTTTCCTCCAGACATCTGGAGAAGGTCACTTTGATGCTGCTGGTGGGAAATGTTCTTGGCTTGCTCTGGCTGGATGAGAAACCACTGCTGTCTGACACTGAGATTTTGCCATGTCTTTCCCCCCAACAGTAACTGGAATTGTAAGAAGTCACGTACTGGGAGAGAAATGCTGCTCTGTAGCTGTGTCAGTGCGTGCAAAGAGAAGTACAGTCCCCTCAGTGAATCTGCAATTGATCTAATTGCTCAGCCCCTTTGCTTTCTCTCATCACCAGAAGAACTTGAGCCCTTTGAAGGCTCCAACAGCAATGATTCCAAACACCTCAGAAAACAAGCAGTGTGCTGGAAGATGAGGATGTGAGATCTCTTGCTTCTATTCAATATAATGCACTCCCTGCAGATAAGCAGAGCTGGAAGATGCTGAGGAACAGGTTTTGCTCATCACCTGATCATGTCCTGACCCAGGTATGCAGACCCTCAAGATCTCAAAGGTCCATGGAAGACTGGTGGTTGGGAGGAGAAGCCACTGAGCATTCATCCTCCAATACTATCACCCATCAGCCTCCAGTGCAGGGAAGAATGACACAGCCCAGAGAAGACACTTCTTTTCCACTTGGAACTTGGACACTGGGGCTCAGAAGTTGTGTGGGGCTGCTGCTGGGTCATCTTCCTGGCTTGGGAGACACTCAAAGATACTGATTCAAGTAAATCAGGGTTTTCTTTCCTCCTTATGCAGGAAGAAAACAAAACCCATGTTGTAGTATTTATTCTAACTCCTACCTCCCCATCTCCATGAAAAGGGGGAAAAAGTGGGAGAGAGTTTTACACCCAAAGAAGTGCAAAGCCATGCAAATGGTGTGCTCAGTAGTTTGTGTGTGAAAACCCCTCTTTTGAAGAGCCATCATCTCCCACAGGCAAAAAACTTTGGTGGAAAATTTCCAGCCAGTTTCAGCTTCAATTCACAACCATGAGTTGACTTGCCCTGGCAGAGCAAATAAGCCCATCAGACACTCAGATAATATGGCCACAGACTCAGACAGACTGCTTGTCTCCAAGTCCAGAGTTTAAAATGTGTTTGACTTCAGTACAATAAAAGCAAAAGGATGCAAGAAACCTCAGGCAGCACTACAGTTGTTAACCCAGAGTGCTGCTGCAAGGCTCTGAGCTACCTGATGTAGTGGGAGGTGTCCCTGTCTATGGCTGGGGAGCAGGAACTAGATGATCTTTTAAGGTTCCTTCCAACCCGAACTATTCTATGATTTTATGAATATCAGAATGTAACTGAGCTCCTAGAGATTGTCTTCAATATACCTGTAAAGTAGTTTCTACATAGTTTCTACACAGTAACTTTTCTGTACTTGAAGGGTGCTACAGAAAGGCTGGAGTAGGACTTTTTAATAGGATACAGGATGGCAGGGCTTGGAGTAATGGATGTAAATTGGAAGAGAGGAGATTTTTATGCTGGAGATAAGAAAGAAGTTCTTTACTGTGAGGGTGGTGAGACACTGGAAGAGGTTGCCCCTCTGAGCTGTAAATACCCCCTCCCTGGAGGTGTTTAAGGCCAGGCTGGACAAGGCACTGATGATCTTTAAGGTCCCTTCCAACCCAAACCATTCTATGATTCTATGATTCTACATGTACAACACTCTGTAAATAATTAATTCACAGTGATAACAGTTAATGAAGTCTGCTGGGTGGTGGGGCAATTTGGCTGTCCAGCTGGATTGCTGCTGACAGTTCAGAGACCTGATTTACAGCTTTGAGGTCATTCTGGGAAACATGACACCGTGGTGTTGTCACCCTGTTGCCATGTTTTTCTGATTATTTGAGTATATTTTTTACTGTTGAGCAAAGCTAGGGCCGTTCCATTGTGCTGCAGACTCAAAGGCAGGAGAGAGCGTCATCATCTTCTCCTTTGTGCTGCTGTGATTCCTTGCCAAACAAGCCTGTCCCCATTTGTGATCTAAGAGCAATGGTGGGTGTAAAGGCTATTTCAGAAGGTTCTTTAAAGGTGACTAAGAGCAGCAAAGGGAATTTTTTTTTAATTATTTTCCAGAGGTCTTCACAAGAAACATCTCAGAAAATCATAGAATCTAAAGATCATCTAATTCCCACCCCCCTGCCATGAGAAGGAAACACCTCCCACTAGACCAGGTTGCTCAATCCCTCATCCAGCCTGGCCTTAAACACCTCCAGGGATTGAGGGGGCATCCACAACCTCTCTGGGCAACCTGTTCCACTGTCTCATCACCTTTACAGTGAAGAACTTCTTTCTTATATCAAAATCTATTTTGAAGGTGCTAAGGGGCAGGACACTCCTTGTGTTCATTGCCATCATGTGTTTGAATCTGGCTTTCCATTTACATTTCTGTCTCCATTTTGGCTTTGTCTGTCCAACAGGAGGGCACTTTGCTATGAAGGTGCTGCTCAGGTGAGGTGGTTTGAAGCCCTGGGATGCCTGGCAGGACAGTGATAGAGAACTCCTGAGGCTTTTGTGGAAGAGGTTGGGAAAAGGGCATCATCTGTCAGCAGGCTGGAATTTGCCAGTGCTTACATTATAAGGGAAAAATCCATGGGGGGTACAAGACAAGAAAGGTGGAAAATGTCTTTAATAAATAAAAGATCTGAGCTTCTTCAGAGTCACACTTTGTGGCAGACTCAGCAGTTTTCAGCATATATTTTTTTGCACTCTTTCCATGTCTGAAAATATAATTTAAAAGTCCCTGCACCACAACTGAGAGTATCAGTTCAGTCACACTTCACTAATGCTGGCCCCAGAGAGATCTTTCCTCCTCCCACTGACCAGGTCCACTCCTTCTACACTGACAGATCACATGGGCTCTCATCACCACAACATCCTGCTACAAACTCATGCCCTGTGGACCAGTGCCAGGACATCCTGAACTTTCATGGAACTTCTGACCTGCAGTGGATGTAGAAAAAATGTCCTCTGCATTCTGGTTTGCTTTTGGCTTTGGTAAGGTACATATTGTCCAGTGAGTCAACTTCAGAGCTAACCAAGTTCTAATTTGTTTGCCTTGATTCATCACCCTTGCACCAATCAATGTAATATTTTCCAGCAGAAGTAGTGCAGATCCTAGAGTCATCCCTGTCCATCCCTCACATTTGCAGAGAACACAGCACCCATTGAACAGCTGCAGCAGCTCTTCTGTGCAACACTGGCCCTATTTGCCTCCTGTTATCAGTATTAGGCTCTAGATTGAGAGGAAAAAATGAAAAGTCACTTTTCTAATGTGTTAAATAAAGAGAGCAGAAGAGAGATCATGTGTCCACACTGTTCTAGGATTTTCTCCTATCAAGAGAGAAGTTAAAGGAAATTCTTCAATGATCTTGGGATTTAGGCTGTGAAGGAAGCTTAACAGCACAGTGCTCCCTATCAAAGTGCATCCCTTTTGACATCTGGTGACTTATTTTACAGAATTATAGAATATTTCAGGTTGGCAGAGATCTTTAAAGATCAATGAGCAGACACGTTCATCTGAATTTGGTTGCTCAGAGCCTGGTCCTATCTGACCTTGGATGTTTCCAGTGATTGGGCATCCCCAACTTGTCTGAGCAAACCTGTCAGTGTTTCACCACCCTCAGTGTGAAAAATTTCTTCCTCATACCCAGTCTGAATTTCCCCCCTTTTATCCCCTTGTTCTATTGCAACAGGTCCTGCTGGAAAGTCTGTCCCTGTCTTTTTTACAATCCTTCTGTAAGTACTGAAAGGCTGAAATGAAATCTGGCTGGAGACTTCTCCAGAGGTTGTGAGCAGAGCTTGCTGAGGAGGTATCTGAGATAGTGTAGTACCACTACTACTGTAGTTCTCCTGTATTTAGGGGTTCAGATTCATGAGACAAAGCTCTCCAGTGGATCTGAATATGCAGCACTTTGCCTGGTCTGTCACAGTGAGATGGGAGTAGGTGGAAGAGGAGGCAGCTCCAAAGGCTGCTTAGATCACTGGACACTCATTTAGATGACAGCAGTAGTAGTCAGCTCAGTACCCTCTGCTCAGGTTGCTGTCAGTGGACATCTAATCAATACAGGCAATGGGCTGTGGGGAGCAATTCATCTTGGCCTAAAGAAAACATCTGCAATGGGTAAGATGAATCATGCCCTGCTTCTGGACACTGGCTGTGAAGGGAACCTTGAGGAACTCACTCAGCTAGGAGGTGTCTGGAGTGAATATCATCCTGGCTGACTCCAGCCAAGCATCATTGTCTAGCCCCAGGTTCATCCCCATCCTCATATCCTATGCCTTCCAGAAACTCCATCCTCAGACACTGAGGGTGTCTTGCCTCCACTCCTCTGCTTGAAAGACTCCAGGAGTCAGCCAAAACTTAATTCCTGAGACAATTAGATTAAAAAAAAAAAGTTTCTTATTCCCACTCATTTCTCACTTTTGTTTCGTTAGGCAAAGCAAACCAAACAACCTCAGTTTCCTGTTACCAGACACAGGGGCCAGCTTTCTGCTGCACCTGCTCCAGGATAAAATTGCACAGTGACAATTGCCAATCAACGTGATGTTCAGAGATCTCTATCAAGGCAGGTGTTCAGCAAATGGTCTCTTTGTAGAGGGGAGTACCTCACTCTGCTAATTGCCAGCACAAGGGCTGTACAATAGAGTGACAAAAGGCTTTGCAGCTCAAGGTTCTCCTTAGGGTGAATGCAGTCTCCTCCTGCAGCTGAAAGCCTGTTTTAAAAACGTTATCGGCCATCTGTACAAAGTGCTGTGTGCAAACAGGTTGCAATGAAATATATTCCTGCTCCTCAGTTAAAGTTGGGTGTGGAGTACCTTGGGTTGTCTTTTCAGTGATGAGCAAAACCATCACAGGTGTGCTGGAAAACTCTACCTGGACCCGTGCTCCTAAAAACTGATAGTTTGGAGGTGTCATCCAGGACTGGACAAGAGGCAGGAGACTCTGTTTTGCAAAGGAGATGGAGTTAGGGTGTGTTTGCTACTGTACTGTCTTTTTGAAATGCAGGAGGGACTTTACCTTGTACTTCTTTCTTGATAGTGCTCGAAGACTCCCTTTGGGTAAAGTTTGCCATGTGAGTTTGAGTGAAAGGGTAGGGCTTCCTAATAAGATATGTGATGGGAGGACTAGAAATA
>VZTY01025364.1:56475-71994 GCA_013400935.1 Turnix velox
GTCCTGGAACAGGCTGCCGAGGGAGGATGTGGATGCCCCATCCTTGGAGGTGTTCAAGGCCAGGTTGGACGGGGCCCTGGGCAACCTGATCTAGTAAATGTGTTTGTTTGGTGGCCCTGCTAGGCAGGGGGCTTGGAGCTACATGATCCTTGAGGTCCCTTCCAACCCAGGTTATTCTGTGATTCTGTGATTCTGTGATATAAGAAAGAAATTCTTTAGAGTGAGGGTAGTGAAACACTGTAAGAGGTTGCCCAGAGAGGCTGTGGATGCCCCCTCTCTGGAGGTGTTTAAGGCCAGGCTGGACAAGGCACTGAGCAGCCTGATGTAGTGGGAGGTGTCCCTGCCTATGACAGGGGGGTTGGAACTCGATGATCTTTAAGGTCCCTTCCAACCCAAACTATTCTATGACTCCATGTGCAAGTGTCACATCACCAAGATTGTAAAACTTCTCCCAGAAATCAGTTTGATCCCACCTATGCTCAGCTACTACATTTAACCACTAGAAAGGATCATGTTTACAGGCATTAGCAGACAAGCAGAAATCCACATCCTGAGCTAGAATGATTTTCCTTTACCTTCCTCCCCTCCCAGACTGCTGAGCTGTGTTTAAAAACTTAGATCTGAGCTTCACTACTTGGCTTTCGTGTTTGCTCACAGCAGAAGAGCTGAAGGGTTTTGAGAGATCAAGTTTGATAAAGCATCTCCTCAGGCAAGAGATTTGCTGATGTTGGCAACTCATGTTTGTTACTAATGGGAAAAAGCAGGTACTTTGTTCACTGTGGAGGCGACTGCGACATGGACACAAGTTGCCCAGAGAGGTGGTGGAGGCTCCATCCCTGGAGACATTCAGGGCCAGGCTTGATGAGGCTCTGAGCAACCTGATCTAGAGCAGGATGTCCCTACTCATTGCAAGGGAGGTTGGGCTAGGTGACCTTTGAAGGTTCCTTCTAACTCAACCCATTCTATGATTCTCTGATTATCCCCAGTCGGCTTTTGTTCAATGGCTTCTGTCACACAGCATCTCCTGCAGCCTGTAGAAGCTGCTTTATTGTTGGGAGCCAAGTGGGTGCCAGAGATAAGCTTTCTCAGAGGAATGTCCCTCTCTGATCCTGCTCTTCCATCAGTGGCATGCTAATAAAACAGGCTGGGCCATGTGCACACTCAGAGCCCGGCTCCTGGATGTGGAATTCCTGGTCCTCGCCAACTTTCCCCTAAAAAGCTTGGTTATTCCAATAAATCACATCGCTGAGTTATGGGGCTCTGTTTGGTGGGGGCTGCTTTTAATTGCAGTTTTAGGAACTGTGGGAAAGGGGAATTAATGCCATATGTTTTTTAGGCTTTTGGACCCGTCACGGGGTCTCGCTTTCAGTTTTGGCTGGGATTCAAACATTGCAGCGAATTTTCAGGTTCCTCTGTGTCAAGCCGTGGTTCAAGGGGGAAGGAAGGAGAGGAGGAGGAGGAGGGATGGTGGTAGGGTAAGGGAGGGTGCTGCTGTGGGGCACTGTGTCACTGGGGAGAGGCAGAGAGACATGAAAAGGTGCTTCCAAAGGTGAGGAGAAGTACCCCAGGTAAAATTCATCTGGCCCTCAGCACGGACAAGCAAGGATGAAACTTGTGAAAAGTGGGAACACACTGAGAAGGGGAATGGAGCACATCATGTTGTTGTTTTCCTGGGTGCTGGCTTCTCTCATTCTGCTCCTTTCACTCATTTTCCTTCCCAGAGTGTTCTGGGTGCTGATGTGGTGCCTCCTCCACTGCTTCCCACCTTGCTATTGGGTTGTGCTCCCCGTGTGCATTTATGAAGGATGAGCTTGGAGGACACTCAAGGTAGGGCTTTTCATACCAAAGGATTGACTTTTGTAAGCACAGATCAGACCCTGAAATGATGAGACAAGTTTCACAAGAGACACAGACTCTCTTTAGCCATTTGAAGTCTTCTGGTCTCAGTCACCATAAAGTTGGAGACTATTTCCAGGTGGCTCCAGACAGGTTCCTTCTGCAGCACAAGAACAGAGAACTTAAGGCAAGCTGAAGAGGACATCTTTCATCCAAATGAAAGATGCACTACAAGAGAATGGGGAACTTGATCCAGTCCTTTCTGTTTAGCAGGACCAGTCCTGGATGATGATCTTTGTCAATCCATAACACACAATCACCTGCTCAGCTATGTGGTAAAAGAAGAGCTTTTACCACTTAAAAGAAGATGAGAAACATAAACCCAAGAGAGGTGGAGATGCAGCATAACATGGACCACAGCTCCTGTTCCCTCTGTACCCACTTTGCCTGGGTATTGGTTAATGGTAGGAATTGTGTGAGTCAAATCCTCCTTTGTTCAGAGAGGATGTGGCCATGCTCAACACTTCAGGTGTGCACCAACTACCTAGAGAATCATCACAGCCTCCATCCACCAGAGGAGATCTTCAGGATCATTACACTCAGCCACAGGCAGGCACTTGCAGGTCCCCATGATACAGTTGTTGGGGCTGAGAAGGCCTCATTTTGCCTTCTCTGATGCTAAATCAGGACTCAGATCACTATATTGTCCATGATGGAACTGCTGAAAACCACACTCCTTGAAAGCCTGGCCCAGGAAGCGTTGATTTCCCTTCCAAATCTCACCCATGGTCTACACAGCAGTTTCTTCACCTAGTACAGAAATAAGACAACCTCTGAAAGGGAAAAAAATGGCTTTTTGTAAACTCTGGGCACCATGGGAACCAAGGCAAGTGGGAGACTTAATGGTGAGCAAGGAAGTCCAATACAAAGACTCAGTCTCTTGCTGGAAGATGCAAGAAGACTGTGACTTTGTAACATTGGGACACCATCACATGCACATTTCCCTCCTCTCTTCTATTCTGAGATGCTTTGAGCATGGGTTTAAAATAGCCTGAAAGCAGTGTGGGATGTGCTAGTCAGCAGTGGTGACTGAATGGAGACAGCTCTTGTCCATGAGGCAACCCCTCCACCACATGTGACTGTACAACTGCTGTTTGGAGCGTGACTAATTGTCACAATTAGTCACCAATGGTAAACACTAAAAGGATGACTCCAGCCAAGCCAGAGGTAACAATCAGTTCATTTGCTAGTGTGTTACAAGGAAGGAGGGATCTGGCAGATGTCTCAGCCCTGATGAGGTTAAAAATGCCTATAACACGTCATAGAAGCCGGGTGGATTATTCCAGGTCCAAGGAGGACGTTGCCCATCCTTGATGTTGCCACCACTGCTACAAAAACAGGACTCTCTGGATGCCTAAAAACATCTGCATACAATAAGAGAAGGGCTGTGCATTAAAAAAAGGCTCAGGAATTGTTTCTACCAGCTCTGAGTAGGCGTAAATATCTGATGACTTCTAACTTTTGCTATTGGAAATGACTTTATTTTGTGAGGGGGAAAAAAAGGCCCCACACGTGAGAGCTGCTCAATGCTCTTGAGAAAAATCCACTCTCCACCTTAAAATGGATTCAGAAGAAAAAGTAAGCTTTCATTAAATGCTCTCCATGAAACATTATAACAAATTGCATTTCCCCAGTTTCACTTCAGCCACGTTGAAGTGTTCTGGTGACAGAGAGAGATGTTCTTTCAACTTGTTTTGATTCATTTTGTATTGTGCTGCAATATTAATTGAAACATTTTCAACGTGTGTTATAATTTATTGTGCTGGGGTTCATGTTGCATGTGCCTTTGTTATGTTCCATTTTGACATTATCAAAGTGAAATGTTCCACTGGTGTTAGACTGGATGGTTTTTACATTCGTGTTCCATCAAACACTTTGAAATTTTATGGTTCTGTTCAGATTCAGAATGATAAATAGGAAGCAAATGTGGACATTTCCCACAGGACCCAAATTCTAAATTCCATCCAACACTGCCTGTGTGTTTAGAAGGAAACCATGTTTTATGGGCATTAAATCTGCAGCTTTGGAGGACTAGTCTCTTTCCCAGCTCCCCCTTTGCCTTGGGCAAGTCACTTAGGACTTGACTCCATGAGGAAATAAACCAGAATAGCTGTGATCACCCATTTACTCCATTAGAAGGGTGAATTCATAGAATTCAGGGCAACCTGTTGCAGCCCCTCACCATCTTCATGGTGAGGAACTTCTTCCTAAAAGAGTGGCTCAATTTTGGATAGCCCATTACACTTCCTATCTCCAAAGGACTCCAAAGAGATTGACAAACCCACCCAGGAGGAAGGAGTTGACCCTCAGCTTTGCAGAGCTCCTGAGGTGCTCCAGAAGACTTGCATGTGAAGGAAAATAAAACCAAGGTGCTGCAAAAATGAAACTGGGAGGTCTTTGAGGTGAACTAAAATACACAACTGAAACTGCTGTGTTGTCTGCCCTTGACAGATCTTCCTCATATCTCCTCCCTCCACTGTCTCCAAAGACACAGCTGGGGCTGTTGTGTAGACCAGGCAGTTAGGGTGAGAAACCATCAGCTGCAGCTCTAGTAGTCCCTTCCTGCCCTAACTTCTCCTCTTCAGCTTCTCAGCCTACTAAGTGAGGGATGAGATACCCTCCAGGAGACACCATCAGGTGTAGCTCTAGTTGTCCCTTCTTGCTCTAACTTCTCTTCAGCTTCTCAGCCTGCTGTATGAAGGATGAGATACCCTCCAGGAGACACCATCAGGTGTAGCTCTAGTTGTCCCTTCTTGCTCTAACTTCTCTTCAGCTTCTCAGCCTGCTGTATGAAGGATGAGATACCCTCCAGGAGACACCACAAGGATTTGCTTATCAACTGATGAGGACCTTGTTCCCTGTGAGATGAACACAAGTTTTGTCCTAGGTGTCAACAGGAAGAGGTCTCCAGGAGTGTTGTCCAATACTACCCTATAAGACTGAGCAGCTTTCTGCTGCTGAAGCAGATCTGCAAATTGGATGCACGGTGTGATTGAGCAAATCTGTAGGGAAAAAAAACTAATCCATTTCACCAGGGAGAAGTTTATAAGTGTTTAAATGGTGCTACATTTGATCACAGAAAAAGAAAAACTTTCCATGATGCAGAAACCCCAAAGGGCAACTACTCTGGGCTGTAATTCTGCAAACTCAGAACATACACAAAGAAAGAGATGAACCTGATACATCTGTATGGACTAAACCTGGACAAGAATCAGCACAATACTCATTTAATTGGATTGATAGGTAGATCAAGTGGTTTTTACATAGTGAAGCATCTGTTGAATTAGTTTTTTATGTGAATTGGGCCAAATTTCATTGCACCAGACACTAGGAGAAGGATTCATCACAGGAACATGGACATCTTTAGCTGAGGTGCTCACCTTGGAGCTCCTTTTGAGGACAGTGTGAAGTAAGGTTCATCTGATCCCAACTAATACTTGTTTTAGGGTGAGATGAGACCCTCCAAAACTGAGTTCAGGGTGAGTTTCCCAGGTTGAAGACCTGATGTGGACATGAATGAGGGTGATGAGGCACTGGAAGATAGCCAGGTGTGGAACCAGAGAGGTGGTAGAGGCCCAAGAGACAATCAAGGCTAGGCTTGCTGAGGCTCTGAGCAACCTGATCTAGTGTAGATGTCCCTGCTCACTGCAGGGGAGTTGGAATAACTGGACTTTAAAAAGTCCTTTCCAACTCAATGCACTCTATGATTCTATCTGCACCCCTCTTTCTAACTGGCCACTGATATAAGATGCTCAAACCAGGGCAATACTGCCAAGTTTGGGAGGCAAACCTCTCACATCTCTTCTGCATCTTCTGGCTTGTTTTCAAAGTCTCTGCAATTCTTCACACTTTTTTTCTTCTTTTGCTGGCTTCTTGGGCTTGTTAAATAACAAAACAAAAGATAAAAGCTTAAATAAAAGTTGCAGCTGCTCGGCACCGACCCAGCTCTTTAACACCAAAGGGGGTGTGTGACAGACTGGGGCAGCAAGGGGGTTCTCTCTTCTGTCTCAGTGGGGGAACACAACATCAGAAGGGTCTGAGTTAGCAATTAGCACAAAAATCTATTGGACACTTCACATTCCTTGCCTTTCAAAGCAGCTTGGGAAGATATTCTCTTCAAAGTTCTTCTGCTCTAGCAAGAAGTTCTGACATGGGAGGTTCTTGCTGCTTTTTTTGCAGTCTTCCCTTCTGGGATTGCACCTCTTTACACAGCTCCTTTTAGAGATGCAAAAAGACAACACTGGAGCCACAGCTTTGGATCAATCCCACCAGGCTCCCTCCCTTCCACCTCTAGGGTTTGAGCTGTATCAGCAACCCAACAGAGGCTTAGCTTCCCAAGCAGGAGATGCAAACGAATTTCATGGAGAAATCTGAGTGCTTTTACACACTGCTGTTTGCTGAATTTGACCTTCATCTCGTTGACAGATGGGTCCTGCAGGTAAAAAGAAAGAGGGAGGTCATGCAAAGACCACTGATCAACAAGGGCTGTGGTTGACGAGAGAGGAGCAGAGTTGGCCTCTTTTTTTTAACCCAAGCACTGAACTTGCAGAGCAAAAGGTCACATCAAAAGCCATCTTTGGCTGATCAGACCCACAGCATCACAATGACAAGACAAAGGGCAGATCTTATCCTCCCTCATCACTCAAGGCCAGAGGTAGCCCTCTTGTGAAATCAGTAAGAGAGGAGATAAAACGGGACTAACCCCTCTTTGGGCTAAATTTCCACTTTCTTTCCAAGAAAGAAAATGAGAAATGTATCACCGAGTTACCACCAAACCTCAGTCCAAGTGTTTCCCCCTCACTGTAACCCCCTAGAGAAAGCCTGTTAACAGCCTAAGAGGCTTTAATTTTAACTTAATGGCCTGTGGAGGATTTTTTTATGGACAACCCACAAAGGATTCAGCTCCCATTTCTGAAGGATAAGCTGTGTTCCACTTTGCTCTAAGGCAAAACCACTTGTTTAAGCCCACATTTGTGTGGGGACACTCATTTTGAGACTAAAGTGACTGACTTTTGGCAAGCTCTGACTTTCACCAGCAGGGTGAAACTCTGCTCTTCTGACCAAGGTGCAACACTTGCACTGACAGTACAAATGGTGCAAAACCCAGAAGGTGTTTATTTTGGAGAGAAAAATTTACATACAGAAAGGCCCCCAGAGCATTTGTTGCGTGACTTAGAGCAAACTGCTCAATTTCTGGGCTCCCATTTCCTCTTCTTTAAAAGAAGATCAATGCTATTTATGTATTTTTCAGTTTAAGTAGAAGTTAGCAGGTGCACCAAGCCTGCACACAGCAGTCTTTTGCTCAACGGGCATCAGGAGGAAGAGGACCAACATCTTTGGAGGAGATACCTCATATGAGGACAGGCTGTAAGAGTTGGGGCTGTCCATCACAGAGAAGAGAAGACTTCATAGCAGCCTACCTGGTATCATTTACTAGGTCTTTTCTTGCAGCCTTCAGCCCTTTTTCCCACAAGATGCAGAATTTCTCTTCTAATATTGAAACAGTTAGAAACATTTGTCCTTGATGTCAGAACAGTTTGTTCAGAGAGTTCTTCTCAGTAAACATCTTTCCAGTGAATTAACCAAAGATTTATGTCACAGTCTCAGTTTTCCCAAGTTTTCCCACTTTCCTGGAGCTCAGCACCTCCATCACATGTTTGGGCTCAGAGGAGGGAGTCTTGACAGCCTGGTGATGGGCTTCAGGAAAAAGAGCATAAAAAAACCCAAACATCTGGCCCCTTTCCAGCCCACCTGACAAAAACAAAGCTCCTTTGAACCACTAGGCAATAAGGATACAATACATCTCCAAGGGGCTTCTGCTCTCACCTCAACAGCACACAAAGAATCTCAGCCAGCACCCATGGGTGACACTGAGATGGTCACCAACCCTCTCCCCACCTACCAAGCCTCCAGCTACATCCCCTTGAGATATGCAGCTCACCAGTGATGTCCCACAGCAGAGACACTAGGAGGAGCATTCCTCAGGCCCCATGGGAGGAGAACATGGTGGCTGCTGCCCTTCCCTGGTGCTGGGAAATAGGAGAGTGGGTGGAGGAGGTGAAGTGGGATCACCTGGGGGAGGGAGGAGTCTCCAATGAAGCCCAGGAGAGAATAGGAGTGGAAATGGGTTGGTGATGACAGAGGCAGAAGATGGTGGGAAAGATGGAACCTGGTGAGGTTGTGAAAAGAAACAGGCACCTGTGAATTATCAACACCTATCTTAGGACTGAATGAATCAAGGCCTTTTTAATACATGCTGCTCAGCCTCATATTTAATGTATTTGGGAATTATATGGGATTAAAATCCTGATATAAGCCCGTTAGCCAGAATCCAGAATGTCAATAGCAATGCCTTTAAAGCTCTGCAGCATTGAGCACAGCAACCATTTATTGGGGTGTCTGCCACCCCCATGACATAGACATAGTCTAAATTAAGTCTAAATAAGTGTGGAGTTAAAGGCAAGGTGGATAGCAAGGTGCTATGAGGAGAGAGAGGTCATTTCATAGAGGGAAAACTAAAATAATACAGCACAAACTAAGAGGATTCTGCCTTCTCTGGCTGTCAGGGAACCAAAACCAAGGAAGGGTTAAACGAGCAGAGCCAGAACTGACTGTAAGTGGAAGGTTGGGGCTTTATTTTATTGTTGTCATTAATTTCCTTCCTTTTACTTTCAGTAGAAGAGCACAGAGTTATTTACATTAGCCACAGCTGTGGTGCACTGTAAGAGACATTAAGAGCACTAGGGACAAGTAACTGAAGGCACATGGAAGACTTTTGGTTGTAACACCAAGGGCTTGTGCCTTTTCTTGGCTTTGGAGTGCAAAATAACAATTCATCAGACCTTTGCAGGCCCATCTACAAGGCTTCAGAAGGAGAGAGCCACTCTCATTCCACAGGACATGAGATACTAGTGATATGATTCTTTCTTCATGCTTTTATTGCAGAAATAACCAAGAAAGCCTTGATTTGAGCTGCTGTCAGTAGGTTCAGGAGTTAATAAATTGGAGTAGATCACATCCCTTACTCCGTATCTCAGTTTAGGAGAAGTCTTTGTGCCCTTTCCCTTTTCTTTTTTTTTTTTTTTCCTCTTTTTTTTTGCATTTGGAACTGCATTTTATTTCTTACTTTACAGAAGCAAGGGGATGAGGGGAGCCTGCCTGGCTCTGCCAGAATCACTCCCATTCTTTTCACATTTCCTTTCCTCCCACTGTTTGTCTGCCTTGGCTAATTAGCTTATTAAAGCATGTGCCTTTTGTGCAGCTCTAGGGACAGTGAGGACCTGACCTCAGAGAAGGGCTCCAGAATAAACAGCTGATCAGGAGGATGGGATGAGCTTCCCACATCCACCTCCACCCCACTCTCTCCTCTGCTCCCTAGGACCTTGTTTATCTTCATGCCAGATGAGCTTCCCAGGGAAACCCAGCAGAAGGCATTTGCCAGGCAGTCATTAGCAGAGCCAGATGTATCTCTGCTGAACCTTTTTTGCAGAATCTCCACTAAATTCACCAGGGCTCATCATTCCCCTCCGCCTTCTGCTCCCCCGGGGCAATGGAGTATCTGCGTCCTGGTGCTGGTTGGAGACAGGCTTGCAGACAGCCTGGGAGCCTCTGCAGGAGCCAAAGGTTTTTGGGCTCCTGGCACATCCAAAAGTCTGTGCCTCATTGCTGCACGGCTTCCCTCCCACTCAGGCTCCTGCACAGCCGGCCAGAGGCTTTATTTATGGGCTGGGATGCTCAGGAGTGAAAACGGTTGGAGCTCTTGGCATCAGGGGTCATAATTACCCTTCCAAGTTAACACCCATTGAGATGAATGGGAGCACACCCTTTTCTGCCTCTGTTATTGTTACAGTCTGCCTGGCTGCAGACTCAAAGGAGAGTTTACCTTGGTTTGCAACCAGAAAGGCTGGAAACTGCCTCTCTTCCCCCTCCCTGTTTTTTTGGGTTTTTTTTTTAACAAAAGTTAAAGGAAAGTTTGTGGTGTAGGGAGCAAGGGGGAATGCTGAACCAATATAATTTGTGCCTGACAGTGCTAAGCACCTATAGGTCTTCTGCCTTTGAAGAAGCTGAAGTGCACTGGGAACCAAACTCCTGGATTCAACCTGGTTCCTGTAGGCAGCTAAGGAGAGCTGTTGTTATCTTTTCCTTCTGAACCTAATAAGCAGCTGGAGCTTCTAACCCCCAGAATTGAAGAGGTTTCCCATGCTCAGCTGCTGCAGGTGCATCCTGGGGTACAGACACTGTCCTGGCAGCACCATAGTCATAGAATCATAGAATAGTTTGGTTGGGAAGGGACCTTAAAGATCATCGAGTTCCAACCCCCTGCCATAGGCAGGGACACCTCCCACTACATCAGGCTGCTCAGTGCCTTGTCCAGCCTGGCCTTAAACACCTCCAGGGATTAAGGGGGCATCCACAGCCTCTCTGGGCAAACTCTTCCAGTGTTTCACCACCCTCACTGTGAGGAATTTCATTCTTATATCTAGCCTGAACATACCCTCTTCCAATTTACATCTATTATTTCTAATCCTTCAATCACATACCCTATTAAAAAGAAAAACTTCCTCACCTCTGTTCCTAACACAGCAGTGTTGGGTCATTGTGACTAGGCTATGGAGGGTGGCTTCTGAGAGATGGAGCTGGGCTGTGGCTGGGGATACATCATGATTTGAACATCTCTCATTCCTGACTTTTCCCAAGTACAGCTTTGGGAGATGCAAACCTTGAGCTATGGAAAACAGCTAAGCCCTGACCTGGACAAAAGCACCTTCAGCTCATGGGTGCTTCAGCCATGGGGTGTTCATATGGGTGCAGTGGTGAAGCTGGTGACCCAGCAGCAGAGGAGATGCTCACTCCACCTGCCTGCCAGAATTTGCTTTCCCCCAAACCTGAGCAGAGGGAGTTAGCAGGGGAAAACAACATACCTGCTCCTTCATCACCAATTCCCATCCTGGCATGCCTTATCCTCTCCACCACCCGTTACCATTCCTTGTTCCCACCTGGGAACTCACAATTAGGGAAACAAAAGCCAATCAGGACCACAGACTGGTGCCTGGGGGTGAGATTTGCAGCAGGAGATGTTTGCCAAGCAGCCTGAAGGGACACATCTCCATTGGTGTGGTGCTTTGTGTCAGGACAACAAACTCACCTCAAGGGTTCAAGTGCACTTTGAGAGGGCTCAGTGGGAGAAGCAGCACAGCACTGGTCCTCCAGGGGAGATGCAGAGAAGAGCTTTAGCTGGGTTAGCCTGGAGCAGTTTGTAGAATAAAATAAACTGTCCTGGCACAAAGGTTTTGTTTCTTAATTAATGAGCACTGTACATCTAAATGCAGTTTGTCTACAAACATGTCAAGGGAGACAGAGTGCTGCCTGTGTGTGCAGAGTGGAAGATTTTTATCTTGTAAAGGTGAGGCTGTGGGGTCACTTGGGTTTTGCCAGGAAGTGCTTGTAGCCAAAGGGGATTCAAGTTCTCAAATCTGTAATTCCATGGGGAGCATAAAAACTTTTTTTTCCAAAAGTCAGAAGTTAAGGCAGGGGTGGTTTCCAGTCTTCTCATTCTGGTTCCAGTTGTGTCCAGTTCTGGAGTCTTCAATGTAAGAAGGACATTGAGCTGTTGGAGCAGGTCCAGAGGAGGCCACAAAGATGATCAAAGGGCTGGAGCAACTGCCTTACGAAGACAGGATGAAGGAGTTGGGGTTGTTCAGCTTGGTGAAGAGAAGGCTCAGGGGGGACCTCAGAGTAGCTTCTCAATACCTGAAGGGGGTCCTACAGAAAGACTGGAGAAGGACTTTTTAATAAGATCTGTGATGGGAGGACTAGAAATAATGGATGTAAATTGGAAGGGAGTAGATTCAGGCTAGATAAAAGAAAGAAATTCTTTACAGTGAGAGTAATGAAACAGTGGAAGAGGTTGCCCAGAGAGGTTGTAGATGCCCCCTCAATCCCTGGAGGTGTTTAAGACCAGGCCGGATGAGACTCTGAGCAACTTGGTCTGGTGAGGAGGTGTCCCTGCCCATGGCAGGGAGGTTTGAACTAGATGATCTTTAAGATCACTTCCAATCCAAACCATTCTATGATTCTATGATTTAGCAGGGGGACTAAGGAGCTGTGATGCCTCTCTCTACACTGCTCACAGCATCACTTACATGCACGTAATTCAAAGTATAGAACAGAAAGCAAGAAAAAACATCTTTGCCACCTCACTCTACCCCTTTGTAGCTGCTTTCCCTCTAGGGTGCAAGTAAGAGTTGCATATTGCATATACCCAGGGTTATTTGCAGGAAAAAATCATTCTGGCTGAGGGTTTGAGGATGTTTTCATTCAGGCTTTTCAGAGCAGTAAAACAAGAGTCAGGTGCAGGCTGCCTGTTGTGCTGCAGGAGCAGCCCTAAAGCCTTGGGAGCTTGGGATTTTCAATCCCTCTGAGCTCCCCTATGTTTGTTTGTGTAGATGAGGACACCAGGGATACTCACGGGATGCTCCTGTGGGTGCTGTTGTGGTGACACAAAGCCAACCATGGCTGGATGGTTAACCCCACATCAAAACATTTCCCATAACCTTTTCCTTCACCTCCCAAAGGTGGCAGGACCAGGGTGGTGGTGGGATCTGGGCACCCTGTGGGATGGCAGGACACATGCAAGAGGACCATGCTCCTCCTGACTCCCCTGCTCCAACCACCTGGCCACAGCCAGCCTTGGAACCTGCAGATTCACACCTTGAGCACAGACACCAGCACAAGCAGGTCCAGTTAGTGCCAAATCAGGATGCAAGTCCCATAGTCTCATGGTGAGAAAGAAAATCACAGACAGCACCCTAATTTCTGTTGGGTTTGTGTTTTTTAAAATTTATTTATTTAATCGTTAATCTTATTCACAAGGGCTTCAAATATGCTGAAAATAAATTAGTTAGGAAAATCCTACAAAGTCATGGCCTTTGAAGAGGTTTACTTTTAAGCAAAAAATAAAAAAAACAGTGGGTAGGATAAGATTGTCCAAGGAATTGGGAAATGTGGGTAGCCTTTCTGCAAAAATGAAACTGTTTCTGCACTGTAAACACCTGAGTGGCCCCAAGAGAAGGAGAGTTCAGTGAAATCACATGCTTTTCCATAAAATAAAACCTTCAGGAATCGGATATGAACTGGTTCTGTCAGCTGGGGGTAACTCAGATGCCTAATAAATGAGGGAAGAGAAATTTGGTGGCAAAGAGATCCACTCCTGAGGAAATCCCTATCTAAACACACTGCTCAGAAGCACTCAGCCTGTGCTGCTGGAGCCACACTCCTCATTATATTTCAGAGCAGCAGCAGCAGATAAAATTTGATTAAAAATCCTCTTCACATCTGTGTGAAACCAACAGGTGATGATGCTCAGCTCAGAAAGAATCCACTGCTTGAGCCATCATGGGCTGCTTTATAGCCAGTCTGAAAGCCAGCTGGTGAGTATCACAGAATGGTTTGGGATGGAAGGGACCTTAAAGATCATTGAGTTCCAAACTCCTGTCATGGGCAGGGACACCTCCCTCTAGACCAGTTTGCTCAATGCCTCATCCAGCCTTAAACACTTCCAGAGAGGGGGCATCCACAGCCTCTCTGGGCAACCTCTTCCAGTGTCTCACAGCCCTCACAGTGAAGAGCTTTCTTCTATCCAACCTGAGTCTCCCCCTCTTCCAATTTGCATCCACTACTCCTAGTCCTGCCATTCTGGACCCTATTAAAAAGTCCTACCCCAGCATTTCTGTAGCCCCCTTCAGGGATTGAGAAGCTACTCTGAGGTCCTCCTTGAGCCTTCTCCAGGCTGAAAAACCTCAACTCCTCTAGCCTGTCTTCATAATGAAGGTGCTCCAGTTCCCAGAGCATCTTTGTGGCCTCCTCTGGACCTGCTCCAACAGCTCAATGCCCTTCCTATGTTAAAGGCTACAGAACTGGACACAATTCTCCAGTTGGGGTCTCACCAGAGCCAAGTAGAGGGGGAAAATCACCTCCCTGAGAGTTGATAGAGAATTACAGAGTGGAAGGGAATGGAAATGAATTTTGGAGATCATCTAGTTCAAACCCCCTAACAAAGTAGTTTCCCCTAAATCAGGCTGGACTGGAATGCATCCAGGTGAGCTTTTAATATCTCCAGAAAAGAGACTCTGCAGCCTCTCTGGTTAGCCTGTTCCCATGCTTTGACACCCTAAAGGTAAGGAAGTTTCTCTTTATGTTGAGATGTAGCTCCTCAGCCTTACAGCTTACACCCCTTGTCCTGTCACTGGTCACCACTGAAAAGCCTCTGGCCCCATTACTGTGGGCTTGTGCTGATGTGAGCTGTGCCAGCATCACTCCTCAAACCCAAGTCATTGCAACAACTTGTGCCTGGCTGTTGATTTTACAGCAGTGACAGTGGAAAATATCTACACTGGGCTAATTCACCCTATGGGCACCCACAGTTGCTCAACACCTGAAACTTTTCCTCCTTTTCCTGCAGTTCCTTGCCCCGTGCTGAGCTCCACAAGCAAAGCTGGGATTGTCTCATGTATTTCTGTGAAGTGTCAAACTGCAGGCGATGCAAAGCTGGGGATGTCTCAGGTATTTGGTTGCCCAGAGAAGTGCTGGAGGTCCAATCCATCCCTGGAAACATCCAAGGACAGGCTGGATGAGGCTCTGAGCAATCTGATCTAGTGCAGGATGTCCCTGCCCATGGCAGGGAGGTTGGAACTAGATGATCTTTAAGCTCCCTTCCAACCCAAACCATTCTGATTCTGATTCTTTGATTCTGATTCTGATTCTTTGATTCTGATTTCTGGATGCAAAGCTTTGGTGAGAACTGGCTGCCAGCTCAGCACTGGTGGGCCATGGATGAACCAGATTAGAGGATGGGTGAAGCCAGTGTGGTTTCACGGTGGGAGCCCAGGCAGAAGAGCTGAGCTCTTGCTCCATCTGTCACCAGCTTCCTGTGTTTATTCACAGAGGCAAGACTTGGAAAAGAGCTCAGAAACCTGTTTTCTTTCAAACTCAACCCACTGCTGGGTTGGATTGTAAATGATGCTGGTTGAGAGTGAGAAGCAGCCTCCCTTTCCATGGTCATGCCCACGTAACGGGGATGTTCTCTCCTCTGCTAATATTTACAGGCAATAGATTTGGTCAGGCTCTGGTGATCACCCTTCTTGCTTAACAGGACTTCCTTCTCCTACCCATCTGTGGTGCCCCTACCTCCAGCTGGCAGCTGTGTACATTTGCTGAAAAGCAGAACTGCCCAAATAACTGACAGGGCTGAGGGATGGCCAGGCTGAGGAAAAAAATAAACCTATTTGCCATGGGGTGTCCAGCAACAAAAGTTTCTCAGCTAGGAAAGGGAGAAAGCAGCATTGTAATGTACTCACTTTCTTTCAGGCCAAACTGTCTGACCGTGGTGATTTTTAAAAATTGCTCAGATAATTTGCTAATATGAGAGAAGCTTCAAGGAGAAGTTAAATATTTCTACTAAAAAATAAAGTATTCCTCTCCTCTTCCTTTCATTTTTTTTCCCTTTTTCTTCTTTTCTTTCTTTCGTTTCTTCTCTTCTCTTTTCTTCTCCTTTTCTTCTTTTCTCTTCTTCTCTTTTCTGTACTTTTCTCTTTTCTTTCCTTTTCTTTTCTTTCCTTTTCTTTT
>VZTY01025364.1:72047-84899 GCA_013400935.1 Turnix velox
TTCTTTCCTTTTCATTCCTTTTCTTTTCTCTCTTCTTTCCTTTTCATTCCTTTTCTTTTCTTTTCTTTTCACTCTTTTCTTTGCTCTTTTCTCTTTTCTTTTCTGTTCCTTTCTTTTCTTTTCCTTTCTTTTCCTTTCTTTTTGCTCTTTTCTTTTCTAGGCAGTGAAAGTTTGCAGTCAGCACATTTTGGAGCAAAAATTTTCCTTCTTCCACTCTGCATCTTCTCTGGCTCTTAGCTTAATTGTGTCCTCACCCATTAAATCCCCTTTCCTTGCTTCCTCCTTTTTTGTTCTGTAACAAATATGAATTTCCTGCCTTTTTATTCTACCCTGCCTGACCCATTATCTGATCCATGCTCTCTCTATCCTGACCCCTCCTTCCTCCAGTTGACCTTCCTATTGCACTGCTGATATCCATTTATCTTCTCCTCCCCAAACCCACCTCAACTTCCTTTTTCTCCTTCCCATAGCCATGAATCATGGAACAGCTCCAGGGAGACTGTTCATAGAATCATAGAATGCATTGAGTTGGAAAGGTCCTTCAAAGGCCATCTAGTCCAACCCCCTGAATTAGATCAGGTTCAGGTGTTGGGTGTTACAGGAATAAAAGAGGGGAATAAGGAGATAATCCAGACCTGAACTGCACAGGGCTGGGAAGAGAACCCTGTGGTAATATTCCCTGAGTGACACCCATGCTTTGATATCCTGAGCCAAAAACTCTGGGTCCAACATCCTTAAACTGTGTGTGTGAAGGTGTTATGGCTCAGTGTTCACTCCTGAGGCAGTGGCCTTAAATTAATGAGGTTCATTGATAGAATCATAGAATAGTTTGGGTTGGAAGGGACCCTAAAGATCATCGAGTTCCAACCCCCCTGCCATAGGCAGGGACACTTCCCACTAGATCAGGGTGCTCAGTGCCTTGTCCAGCCTCATCACTTCTGCTAAAGGTTAGGTCAGCACTCAGGATTGGGACTCTGCCCTCCAGGTCCCCATCCACCCCAGGGTGATGTGATCATGGCTTTTTCCAGCCTCTGCAGGCTTCCAGGAGCTGCTCTGCACAGCAAACATCTAAAGATGGCTTGGAGCCAGCCCTGGGTTGTAAGGGGGATGTGGTGTTCATATGGAGGGTATCTGATCACGTACTGCAGGCAGGGATAGCTAATAAAAAACAGGGCTCTTGGGAGGGCAACTCTGCAAGCAAAGAGGACCCAAGAAAGGAGCTAAATATTCCCTTCCCCCTCCACTACTCTTTTGTTCACAGCTTGCTGCCACCCTCCTCACAGTGAAAGAGCAAAGCAGTAGGACATCTGATCCCTTCTCCCAGTCACAGCACTGTGACTGGTGGGAATGGTTCAAAGCTGCACTGGGGGTGGTTTAGATGGGACATTAGGAAGCAATGCTTTACCAAGAGGCTGAACAGACACTGGAACAGGCTTCTTAGAGAGGTAAATGTTGCTTCAAGCCTGGCATGATTTAAGAGACATTTGGACAAAGCCTATAACAATATGATTTAACTTTTGGTCAGTCCTGAATTGGTGAGGCAGCTGGACTAAATGATTGTTGTAGGTCACTTCCAACTGAAATAGTCTATTCTTCTATTCCATTCCATTCCACTCCATCCCCTCCACAGGAGGTTGTACTAAGTGACCTTCAAATGTCCCTTCCAACCCAACACATGAAATGATTCTATGATCTACCTAAATCAAGTGATCAAGCAGGGTCTGAGCACTCATCCCTGGTCTCTGCAGGGACAGATTTCCAAAGGCACAGTTTTCCCTCTGCTGTTTCTCAATCTGAATCCACATTAAACCCAGAAACAGCTCCTGGCTCCTCAATGGATGCAGCTGCTGATCCTGGTCAAGCCATGAGCAGAGCCTCAGAGCCCACTGCTAGTTTAACTGCTGGTTTAACCCACCAGCACAGACCTTCCCTGTTGAGATGCCCCAAACTGGAACCACCAGCCAACCATGCAGGCTGTACATCAGGTTTGGGGAATTGTGAAGTACTGGGGTTCCCCAAGGCACTGTGGAGGTGGCAATGCCACATGTGCTACCAACTACCCCCCAGGCAGTGAGGTCTGGTTAAACACAGAGACACCCAAGAGGAAGCAGGGGATGTCCTGGGGGGAAATAGTGGTCACTGAGCAGAGTTTCAGTTTTGTCTGAATTTTCTGTGGAAAAATTCCCCCTTTTCAGAGAAAAAGTTATATATCCAGTTGTTATGGAGAAATATATCTATATAAACATAGAAACACTGATATCCAGAATGTAAACACATCTCTGTGTGTGTACAGGCACACATATATCTGTATATATCCACATAGACATATTTTGACTGGGGGCATGATCTGTCTGTTCTCTGGTAACAAGTGCCTCCTAATAGTAGCTACTTTCTGTTCAGAAAAAGGAAAGTTTTAAAAATCCCTTAAGCTGAAAGCAGGAAATTGATTTTAAAAGCCAGTTTCCAACTGCTGCTGCTAATCAGCACTGACTAACCATCTGCAGAGGAGTGGTTCACTGCCATGGGTATGGTAGAAGAGCTACCATCAGACTCTCACAGGGAGCCCAGAGGTTTTGCTGCTCATTCTTAAACCAGGTGCCTAAGTAATAGAATGGTTTGGGTTGGAAGGGACCTTCAAGATCACCTAGTTCCATCCCCCAGGTTGCTCAATGCCTCATCCAGCCTGGCTTTAAGCACTTACAGGGAGGGGGCATCCACAACCTCTCTGAGCAACCTAAAATGGAATAAATGAACCAGAAAAAGGATTTTTTTGTGTATAAGGGCATAAGGTTATGTTGGAGAAGGACGTATATGCACACATCCTTCTTCATCTAAGGGCCAACTGCCACCAAGCGTAGCTGCAGTGAGTATCTCCACTATCTCACACATCCAAAGGTAACTGCTGGGTGCTGACCTGACCTCTTCATTTCAGTAGGCTGTGGTTCTGATTTTCTGGAGATGCCCAGATCCTTCATCGGTGGATTTTCTTCTGCTTGTGGCCCAGAAATGGGACCATGTTGTGCAGATGGACCCACCAGCCTTTGTGGACATAGTGAGATTGTTGTCCCTCTCCTATGGCTGTCCTTTTGCAAGTGCAGGTACTTCTCTGGAGCTCAAAGTTCAATCACTCTTCAGTGTAGCACAAAGAATAACCCGCTTCAGAGACAAAACAACACAACCTCTGCAGACACTTCCCAGCCTGAGGGTTTTTTATTTTGTTTCTTCTTACATTCTGATTACTTTATTCGTATAACCAAAAAAGTCTCCTACACCTTTCTCTTCCTATGCAGGGTTTCTCTTCTAAACTATTCACTTCTCCCCCTCCACTCCTCTAAGGAAGCTTTCTTTTCCTCTGCACAGGTTCTTCAATTTAAAGGATGCCTGGGTTACAAAAAAAAAAAAAAAAAAGTCCTGCTTCTTTGTTCTTCCTCCTACAAAAGTTTCCTTTTAAGTGGCTGGAGAGGCCTTGATTTCTCTAAGTGCCAGAACCCTTTGTCAGGTTGGCTCTCTGATCAGGCTCCTCGCTGGAGCTAAATCCCTTGCCAAGCTTCCCCACGTTTAGCCAGCAGCCCCTTTGAGCTCAGTCTTGAAAAACTGGCTTGTCCTCAGCAGCAGCAGCGATCCCTTTGTCCAACTGAGCTCCATTTGAATGGGTAATCATCAAAGTTTAACGAGTCTCTTTTGTGAGCCTAAGTCCAGGTGGAAAGATTTTTTTAGATTTTTTTTTTCCTTGTGGGTTTTGGCTGCAAAGGAGGTAGTCAAAAAGGGAAAGCAAAGAGCTCCAGAACCAGAACAGAGTTTGCTGCTTGATACCTGCCTAAGCCTTTGCAGCGAAATCACAGCAGTGATTAAGATGAGGTGCAAGGAAAGAGAGGGAGAACAGGTTAGAATCATAGAATAGTTCAGGTTGGAAGGGACTTTAAAGATCATTGAGTTCCAACTTCCCTGCCATAGGCAGGGACACCTCCCACTAGATCAGGCTGCTCAGTGCCTTGTCCAGGCTGGCCTTAAACACATCCAGAGAAGGGGCATCCACAACCTCTCTGGGCAACCTCTTCCAGTGTTTCATCACCCTCACCATAAAGAATTTCTTTCTTATGTCTAGCCTGAATGTACCCCCTCACAATTTACAACCACTATTTCTAGTCCTACCATCCTGTACCCTATTAAAAAGTCCTACCCCTGCCTTTCTGTAGCCCCCTTCAGGTATTGAGAAACTACTCTGAGGTCTCCCCTGAGCCTTCTCTTCTCCAGACTGAACAACCCCAACTCCTTCAGCCTGTCTTCATAAGGCAGTTGCTCCAGCCCTTTGATCATCTTGGTGGCCTCCTCTGGACCTGCTCCATCTGCACCTCACCTTCTGTTACCTGCTTGATGCTTGGGTGGAACACAAGCAGAAACAGCGGCAAACCATTAAACTGGGGCTTGAGAAAATCCTTGGCTTGTTTGGAACCTGAACGTTTCCATCTCGAGCTTCACCTTTGCCCACTTTGCCTCCAGCCCAGAGCTCACGTGCTGTATCTGTGCCCAGTTTCTGACCCTTCCAGGAGCAGACGAGTGCTAATTATGAGCCTGTGACCAGAGGAAAGGATCTCTTCAGTTTGCTGTTTACCTACCTTGGAATAAATTCAATCAATTCACCCCTGAAGGTCCACAAATCTGAGAGAAGATGATGTCTATCAGACACTGCCTGCTTTTTCAACTAGCTAGTGGCTCTGGGATATCTGGACAAAAGAAATTGTCTCAGATAATTAAAGAAGGAGAAGAAAGTAAGCTAGTTTGAGGAGGAGAAGCCACTACATTTTCCCATCTCTGGCTGCAAAAACTGAATTACTTTGGAGTTGACCTCTGTGGGTGGAGCTCAGGCAGCTTCTACAGTTGAGCCTCCAGCAGTAGCACCGGAGAAGGGGCTGGAGGTTGATAGCTGTGCTGTCAAGATAAGTAATTTGCCTGAAAAACAGATCAGCTTTTGTTCTTCTTTCTTTCTTTCTTTCTTTCTTTCTTTCTTTCTTTCTTTCTTTCTTTCTTTCTTTCTTTCTTTCTTTCTTTCTTTCTTTCTTTCTTTCTTTCTTTCTTTCTTTCTTTCTTTCTTTCTTTCTTTCTTTCTTTCTTTCTTTCTTTCTTTCTTTCTTTCTTTCTTTCTTTCTTTCATAAGAAATGCTGCTAAATCAGCTCAAGGAAATCACCAACAGCAGCAGCAGCAGGAGATTCAAAGCTGTGGGTGTGCTACTGTCCTGCTGAAAAGCTCTCCCAGGCATGTAGAAGAGGAGGTCACTACATGGACAATTAAATAGAAAACTAATAATGGCCAAAGGTCTGTGTTATCAGTGTAAAATAGATGAGGTGAGGTCACAGAGTTCTCTGATGCCCATCTGAAGGGACCTACCTGAAGTCTATCTTATCCTATAGAGTCTATATGACCCAGCTTCAACAAAGCCTAGTGATAGTAGGAGAAAGAGTACTCCTGGTATTTAGGTGCCAAATTGAATAATGAATGAGGCATCTAAATGTTTTTAAGGGCAAGGCAATAAACATGAGCTTGATAGACTTCAGAGAACATGACCTTTGGGCTGGCATGAGGTTTTGGGATGCATTTCATCTGGAAAAGTGCTTTCCAGTAGAATTTTTAAAGATTTTCCCATCTCTATCTCCTCTTGACTTCACCACAAAGCTCCTAAAATGGACCCCATAGCTTTCTGGTTGCTACAGACTTCCAAATAGACCCACTGTCACCATAGAATCATACAATTATAGAATGGTTTGGGTTGGAAGTGACCTTAAATATCATCTAGTTCCAACCCCCTGCCATGGGCAGAGGCACCTCCCATACGGCTTCTCAGTGCCTTGTCCAGCCTGACCAAGGGTCCTAGAACATCCAAGAAGGGCTCAGGCTGAGGTGGACCACAAAGAGTAGAATTATTAATGGATGCTTTGCTGTTGAGACTGCAGAGAGATCAGGCTAGCTGTGTTATTGTCTTGCAGGACACCACATATGGCACAGAACCCAAAGGAGCAGCATCAGCAACCTCTAGGCTTTAACTCAGCTCAGTGTCACGAAGACTGGGAAAGAGTAGGAGGCAAATTAACCAGAACTGAGACAGCAAAGCCACAACAGGATGTGCCAAATTCTTGGAAATCAGACCTTAAAAGCAGGTATTATTTCCTTCTTTTACTTTGGGTTGGTTTTTTTTTTTTTTCCTATCTGAGAATTGAGAAGAAAATGACAGAACCAGAGCTTCTTTCAGCAAATGGCTTGGGCTGGTTTGCCAGCTGGGAGAAGATGTCTTCAGCAAAGCTGAAGCAGCCTGTGGCTGTGGTCTAACAAACACCTCCCAAAGTATGTCTAGAGGAAAAAAAAAAAAAGAGATAATCTGGCCACGTTTGCCCTGTCTGTTTACATTTGCCTAGGGAAAATGCTCAGACAAATCAGTTTGCTGAGAGGAATGACTGCAGATGCTGACTCCTCCACCTACAAACTCTGCTGCCTGTGGCTTTCAGATGTTCAGTTTCCAGGTGATGAGGTCTGGTGCTCAGGCTGCCACTTGGGTAGGACCACAAGGAGCCATTTTCATGCTCCTGGTGAGGACACCTTGAGTGGGGTTGATGTCTGACAGTTGCCAAGAACATAAGATGAGTCAGAGATGCCTACACTGGCTTCCCACACATCCATCCACTGTGTCACCTCAGTGCAGCCAAACTTTTATTGCAAGGAGAGGATATCTCAAATCCAGGATGTGGTCTTGCTGTTCAATCACTGACCTGAGATGTCAGCCTGACCCCTACAACAGCTCCCTCCATGTCCTATAGTTGAACAGAAGCTTATCTAAACTTGGCAAACCCTTTTGGAAAGCCTTATGCCAGACACAAAGATCAGCCTGTCCTTCTCAAGGGCTGGAGAGAGGTATCAAACAAAGAAAAGGGCCTCATAGACAAAACTGTTTTCTCTGTGACACTCCACCACTGTTAGTGACACCATGGGACAAATTACCATCTTGCTCCTGCCAGGAAGAGGAAACCTATAGATTAGAGACACTATCTCCCAGGGATAGTGATGGATGTTCTCCAGTGATCACTTTCAGTCACGTTTGATCAATTTAAGGGGACTTCCATGCAGCTTTGGGCTGTGTCAGGAGGAAAAAGCTGGCTGCTATTTCTCTCTGCTTATTGTCCAAACAAAGCCAAACGTGACAGGCTTCAGAACTAAAGGCAGCATTCAAACCTGTTTGGCTGCTTCAGTGCCACCACCTGAACGAACCAACACCTGGATGGAGAAGGCAGGTCCCAACAGACCAGGGTTAGATATTTGGCAGTGAAATCGAGGGCATCTCTCAGCAGTGGGGTGGTTCACACTCAGGAGCCTCTCCAGGCAAAGCATTTTAGTCACTGAACAGCAGCTCTTGCTGTGATGGATGCACAGACATCTCGCTCTCTCTCCTTTCCCTCAGCACTGCTATTTCCAGCTCCCAAGCAAACAGCACTTCACATTTAGCTAATTACTCTGAGAGAGCAGCAGGGATTCTGGGGCTGCAGATTTCATGCAGTTACTATTAATATCCCCCCAGGGCTTCCAGGTTTGTGCTTCCTTGGGGTAAAGCTGATCTCTCGCTCTCTCTTTGCTGTTACCACTCAGGTCTTGTGCATCCACTCACTCCCAACCACTTAACATGGCAGCTAGCTAATAATTTCCCTTATCACTTAACCCTCCTGATAAAGCTGCTTTGCAATAGCAGTGGAAGCCAGTGAATGGTTCCCTTAGACCTAGTGAAGACTGGAGTGTCCCAGCAAAAGAGGAGAAAAGGCTCAGCCATGCTATGTTCGGTGTTGTCTCACCCCTCACTGTGACACTTTCCTTGCTGTCCCCAAGAACTCACTGCCTTTTGCTAAACACCACAGCTCTAGAGGAGGGGTGAGTACCAAGAAAAAGCTCCCTCAAAAGCCCGATGACAGGAGATGCTGAGGAGAGGGATCCATCAGCATCTCCAGGACTCAGCATCTCACCCTGGTCTGCAGGCTCCTCCCCTACAGAGACAAGAAAAACCTTTTATTCCTTCAGGAATGAAGGGTTATGAGCCCAAGACAGAAAGTTTTAGAAACCAAAGGCAGCTTCAAAACCCTCCATGTGTTTGCAGCACCCTCCTCCTGCCTTGGCTGGAGGTGAGGATTCAGATGGGGCACATGCGTCTTGGTTTAAGTAGCTCATCTGGCTTTGCCATAAATTTACTGGGATTACAATGAATCAAAGAGTGCAGGGCTGGGAGTTTAAGGAGTTTTTTGTTCCTCTGAATTACATGAATCCTAAAAGATCTCCGGCATCAAAAGCACACATTAACCCCAGCAACTTTGTTATTGTCATAAGGGGCTTGTTTTTAACTCCCTGCTGCACGATCCAAAGCTTAAAGTCAACAGAGACAGGTCTGTTGACTCCACTGCACTTTATTAGCCTGATAGCACAGCTCTTAACTACCCTCTTTAGAGGGATTACAGAAAACCTGAGGTAGAGGTAGAAAAATTTTAAAATGGCAGGTAGAAAAATCTGCAAAAATGTACAACTGCCTGCCAATCCTCCTTCTAGTTCTCAGGCTCTTGCAGTTACACTTTCTTTTTCATTAAATAAATTTTATTTCTTGACTGATTAACAGAATGAGCTGGAGAAACAGTTGATTAGTTGCATGAGCAAAAAAAAGAGCTGTCCTATCCCAGATGAAGGCAGAAAGGAAAAAAGAAATAATAGCTAATAATCCTCTAATTACTTCTAGTCATAGTTACTGCCTATCCAGTGTCTTCTTTAAACCAGTGGCAATCCTGAAGCTCTGAGCAAGACTTCATTGTTCTTCCGAAGAAATCCAACATTGTGTTAGTGTAAAGTAAAGAGTTGCAGGCAATAAAAGGCTGTTTTGGGGCTGGTTGGCGTGGAGGGTGACAGCTGGTGGGTGTCTGATGGGGCTGCCCTTTCTAGCTGCCATCTGGACTTTGCATAGAACATGTAAGAATAAGCTACTTATACTTAACAAGGAAAAAGCCTGTAAAAAAAAAACAACACAAAAATGGAATGGGGGTGGTGTTTTGGCTACGAGATCACTTTGTGAATAAACAGGAATGTGAGCTCGTGCTCCTCTTGGGCAGAGGATGCAGCTGGAAGCTGAAAGCACCCGGAAGTTTTAGGGATATTTAAGCATTTTGTCCCTGATGCACTGCTTCATGTGAAATTTTTAAAAGAAAATTGTTTTTTAAAAACTTGAACCATTAATATTATTATTATTACCCAGCAAAGTCAGGAAGAGCAATGCACCACTGGCTCTGATTCTTCTACACAGACAAACCAAAAGGCAAAAGCTTTTGTTGCAGGTGATGGCAAAAGGGATGGATGAGGCCAGGATTACAAAGTGAGGAGATAAGCAGGATAGGAACACAGGACCAATGTGCTCTCAATACAGGTGTGAGTGTGGTCTGCCATCAGCACTCAGAGAATCCCATTTAAGCTCCCTTTGGCAGGATGGGTGCACTTTTTGAGGACCAGATTTAACCCCTCTCTTCATAAAGAGCTATTTCACTGGGTCTGTTGTTTCCCCATGGCCACTTGAGACTGCACAAGTGATGTAAAGTTGGCATAAATAGGCATTAAAGTCACTTAAATGCCAGTTCTCCTGCAAGAGGAGGCCTTTAGAACCTGCTAATTCTGACTCTTGGTTCACCTTGGCTTGAAGGTGACCAGGGCTATCAAGGCAACAATGCCAAGAGCTGTCAGCTTAAAATAAAAGGTTTTGTCAGATCAGGTCTTTACAATCTGCCTGCAGATGTTTTGCATTTCCCCTCTCTCTGTCCCCCTGTCCTGAGGTGGTGCCCAAACTGGAGGTGGGTTAACCCCAAGCAGCTGAGCTGCTGGGGAAGTCACTTTTCTGCCAACAGAGAAGGAAGCTGCCAGGGCTGTTCCTGCCAAAGCTCATCTGTCATAGCCTTAATTTGTTCCTCTGGATCTCAGCTTTGCTCCTTTCCCTTCTTTGCAGCTGGCCAAGAGGAGGGAAGACTCATTGCTGAGCCATGTTGGTGCAGCTCCTGCCTGCAGCAACCCCTTCTTGTGGAAATCACCAACTGAATTGCAGGTGGTTTCCTGTCCTTGGAGTCAGGGCTTGCTGGGAGCCTGGAGGCACATGATGCCTCTCACAGAATCACAGAATGTCAGGGATTGGAAGGGACCTCAAGAGATCATCTAGTCCAATTCCCCTGCCAGAGCAGGAACACCTAGATCAGGTCACACAGGAACATGTCCAGGTGGGTTTTGAATGTCTCCAGAGAAGGAGACTCCACACCCTCTCTGGGCAGCCTGTGCCAGTGTTCTGTCACCCTCAATGTGAAAAAGGTTTTTTTCATACTTCTGTGGAACTTCTTGTGTTCCAGCTTGCAGCCATTGCCCCAAGTCCTATTCTTAGAGTTCACTGAGAAGAGCCTGGCTCCATCCTCCTGACACTCACTCTTTACATATTTATAAACATTAATGTGATCACCCCTCAGTCTCCTCTTTAGATTCTTCCAGATCCTTCATTACATGGCATCCTGCCCCATTTAGTCCAGGGAGCAACATCCCGTGGGAGGCTATTTGTCAGCTTTACACTGATACTACCCTTGGTTTTCTCCATTTTTAGCAATTTTTCCCTCAAAACCCCTTCCCATATCAATGTGCATACAGTGCCCTGTTGCAAATAATTCACACCAGCATTATAGAATCATAGAATTATATATATATAGAATCATAGTTGGGTTGGAAGAGGACCTTAAAGATCATCGAGTTCCAACCCCCCTGCCATGGGCAGGGACACCTCCCACTACATCAGGCTGCTCAGTGCCTTGTCCAGCCTGGCCTTAAACTCCTCCCGAGAGGGGGCATCCACAGCCTCTCTGGTTCCAGTATTTCACTGCCCTCACCATAAAGATTTCTTTCTTATATCTACCCTGAATCTCCCCTCTTCCAATTTACATGCATTATTTCTAGTCCTCCCATCACATATCTTCTTAAAAAGTCCTACCCCTGCCTTTCTGTAGGATCCCCTTCAGGTACTGAGAAGCTCCTCTGAGGTGATTAAGATGTGGAGAAAGCCACAGCAGCAAACCTTTTGCTCTCTATGTTTGTCCTTAAGTCATGTTTCAGCCCTGGTCTCAAGCAACCTGCCTTCATGTCAGCGTCAATGATCAAAGGGCTGGAGCAACTGCCTTCTGAGGACAGGCTGAAGGAGTTGGGGTTGTTCATCTTGGTGAAGAGAAGGCTCAGGGGGGACCTCAGAGTAGCTTCTCCATACCTGAAGGGGCTACAGAAAGGCAGGGGTAGGACTTTTTAAGAAGATATGTGATGGGAGGACTAGAAATAATGGATGTAAATTGGAAGGGGGTAGATTCAGGCTAGATATAGGAAAGAAATTCTTTCCAGTGAGGGTAGTGAAACACTGGAACCAGAGAGGCTGTGGATGCCCCCTTAATCCCTGGAGGAGTTTAAGGCCAGGCTGGACAAGGCACTGAGCAGCCTGATGTAGTGGGAGGTGTCCCTGCCTATGGCAGGAGGGTTGGAACTCGATGATCTTTAAGGTCCCTTCCAACCTGAACTACTTTATGATTCTATCTGATGTTACCTGCTATCTAAACACACTGGGGCCACAAACCCACAGCCTGGCACACAGATAACCAGCACCATCAGGAGCTACTTAGGGAGCATTTTGCTCATGATTAAAGCCAAAACACGTGCTGAGAGCTATTGAAGGAAAATGCAGAGCATCTGATTTCCCTCTTTTGCGAACACACTGGAAGGAAGAGGTGATGAGTTTATGGAAATGGCTGCAATTTGCAGTCAAACGTGGTGCATACATGAATAGGAATTGGAAGCACAGTGCCAAATAAGCAATATACTGCAAGGATTTCCTCCAACCATGCTGATGGAGCTTATGCAAACTAATTATCCCCTCTTTGAAGAGGAATCCTATCCCTATCACTATAAATTTTATTTCCTATAAGACAGGTGGTTGTTTTTTATCAGTAATTCCTGGGTTTGGTTCTTTTGTTTGGGGTTTTTTGTTTTTTTTTTTTTTTTCTTGCTCCTCTCATTGATTTTCCTGAGGAAAAATGCACTTGAGGATCCAGGGAATTGCTTCTCCATGCTCTCACATGGTTTTGCCATGAATATATTCATGGGTGTTGAATAAGTTGCTCCTTATGCCAATGTCACTGAAATAGGAGTGTGTGGGAGGGCTGGTGGCTTCTGCTTAGTGGAGTTGCCAAAGATTGTGCTAATTAGCAATTAGAAAGACTTGTGTTTTGGAGATGTGGAGTGGTCCAGGGAGGCAAGTTTAAGCTTATCTAGGCACTGGGAAAGGCTCTTCCATGAGTCAGCTGCAAAGGGACATTTGGGTTGGGCAATCAAAGCAAGTGGCTAAGATAAGCTTTTTGAGAAAGCCCTAGCAGTCTCACCTATAGGAGAGATTGCTGTAGGAGAGGTGCTCCAGCCCTTGGGCCATCTTCATGGCCCTACTCTAAATGCTCTCCAATAGATCTAAGTCATAGAATCATAGAATAGTTTGGGTTGGTAGGGACCTTAAAGATTATCGAGTTCCAACCCCCCTGCCATAGGCAGGCACACCTCCCACTACATCAGGCTGCTCAGTGCCTTGTCCAGCCTGGCCTTAAACACCTCCAGGCATTGAGGGGGCATCCACAGCCTCTCTGGGCAACATCTTCCAGTGTTTCACCACCCTCACCAGAAAGAATTTCTTTCTTATGTTGAGTCTAAATCTACTCCCTTCCAATTTACATCCATTGTTTCTAGTCCTCCCATCCGATATCATATTAAAAAGTCCTTCCCCTGCCTTTCTG
>VZTY01025364.1:85029-98762 GCA_013400935.1 Turnix velox
AGAGGGGCAAAAATCACCTTTCTTGACCTGCTGGTCACACACCTCTTGATGCAGCCCAGGATTTGGTTGGCCTTCTTGGCTGCGAGTGCACACTGCTGGCTCATGTTGAGTTTGTCATCAGCTGACACCCCCAAGTCTTTCTCTTCAGAGCTGCACTCAAGCCACTCTCCACCCAGCCTGTGTCTGTGCTTGGGATTGCTTCCACCCAGGTGCAGGACCTTGCACTTGGCCTTGTTGAACTTCATGAGCCCTTCAGGTCCTTGTGCTGAGGGCTCCAGAGACAGACATGCTACTCCATGTAGGGTCTCAGGGGAACATAAGGGGAGAATTACATCTCTCAGTCTCCTGGACAGAGTTCCTCTAATGCAACCCAGGTGGTATTTGGCCTTCTGGGTTGTGGGTGCACATTGTTGTCCCATGTTCAGCTTTTCATCCACCATCTTGTTTATGTAGGGCTGCTCTCTATCACATCATTCCCCATATCAAGACCCTCAGCCTCACCAGCACTGGATAAGATTTTTCTCCTTATGGAGAACAGTTCGTCCAGATTTCAGCAGCTCAGGCAGAATGGGAGGCTCCAGCCATCTAACTTGTCTGATGTGCTCTGCCTCCCTTTGGAAAGAAAGCTGGAAACCAGCTGAAAAGACAGCAGCTGAAGGAACACAGTGCATCTTCCAGCACACACTCAGATGCCAGAACTATGGGAAAGACCTTTTCAAGAGGATCAATATGTCAAACTTTGCTCCTTTGAGCTGGAGTGGGTTAGGGATTGGTCTTTGGAGCAAACCAGCAGCAGATTTGAGGCGAGAGGGTCCAGATGGAAGGGGACAAGGGCAGAAAGAGCAGGTTGGGAACATCTCCATCAGCACAGCTGAATCCAGAAGGAGATGCATGTTGACAGCCTGAGTGTCTAGCTTTTAACAACCAATTTGGCAAATTTGGGCCTGCACACATAACTAAGAGCAGATGTGTCAAGTGGTTTTTATTTCCTAGAATTAACACTAGATACAAGGATATTAAAGGAAGTTGCCTGTAAGCCCTGCCGTGGGAGTCTCCCTGACCCTCTCATCCTTCCTCTTTGACATTCCCAGCCCAGATCCTGCCTCCACTTGTGCTAAAACAAATTACTTTGACTGGAACCACAGAAGTTATTAACCAGCACACGTGAGAGTCGAGGAAGAACACCTCTTTTCACACCATTTGCTGTGTACCCACAGATAATGAGTTTGCCTCTTACTTGCTTTTAGTCTCCCACTGCAAGTCATTTCGCCACGGGAGGGCTCACCCTCTGACACAAAGTGGCTCCTGATTTCTGCTGTAAGAGAAGAAAACCTTGTGAGATCCCATTTATAACTCTGTTCGTGCAAAATGTGACAGTTTTAGATGTATTGGAAGCCCAGCCTGACCCTGGCAGCCACTAGCACTGTGATCAGAATAGTTATCAGACAGACCTCAGTATGTGATGCCTGGTTGCAATGAGGTTGTGAAAGAGGAATGTATCTGTTCTGGCAATAATGCAGTCCAGGCAGCATGGGCAAGATAGCCCATAAAGCACACCCCCCCAAAAAAACAGACAAAGGGAGTAGAATTGACCTAGAAGTCAGTCTGAGCTACCCATCCTGGGCTCCCCTGGCAGTCCATGGGGAAAAACAGGTTCTTTCAGGGAGTGGTGACTCATCTCATCCTAAAATAGGTCAGAGGAACTGCTCTCCAGCACCATCTGACTCCAATCCACAAGGTAAAATATGGGGAACCCAAGGGAGGCTAGATCAGATTTAAGCAACTTATTTTCCCTTGTCCAGCATGCATCAATATGAATCTCACCCAGGATATACAAAGTTTTCTGGAGTCATTAGGATTCATGTCAAAGGGCTTTGGACCTGGCGAATCATGATCTGAGTCATATTCTGCATTTCCCAGAAAATTCCTGAGTGTGAAGAACTGGCCAGAAGGAAAAATCATATTAGCCTGTTTTCTGTAAAAATAACAATAGACAAGCAGTGCACCAAAACAAAAGAATTCTGACTTTTTTTTTTTTATTCAATGTGGTGTAAGATGCTGCAGAGTTTGGTGGGGCATCTTTTTTTCCTGGGGTTATTCTTCCAGTGAAAATGAGGTCACACTTCACTGTTACAATTCCTGGGACTCTCATCATCTTTCTGCCCAATGCATCCTCCCCCCCTCCAGATTTTCCCCTTGATGTGAAGTATGTTGAAGTCACTGATTATCCACCATGCTCAGGAAGATGTGCCAGCCCTTCTCAAGAATCCCTTGCTGGGAGAAGGGCACCAGATTTCTTGCTAACTCCTCCTCTCACCCTCTCTCAGCAGAAGCTGATAACAGGATTATTTTTTATCAAGATGCAGATAGTACAGGCAACCAGCACAAAAGATCAGTGATTAGCCTTTGGATAAGCAGCCAAGATTGCTTTTTCCTGACCTTATCAATCTGGTATTTGAATTTCTAGGGAGCTTTAGCGGGTGGGTTTTCTTGGGAAGATGAAATTCTATTTAACCCTCATGCAAAGTTTGTGCTAACTTCATTGGAATTAGTTTGTCATTCAGCATAAAACCAGACAGCTGTCTATGAGTTGTCTGAGATCAAAAAGGTCTTCAGTTACCAGGGATTTCCTTTTCCTTCCTTCTCCCATTTCGACACAGCCTATAAAATGGGGACGAGTTGTTTCCTGTGTAGTGGAACAGGGATGGAAATACCTGAATTTATGTGAATGTCTACCTGCAAGCTACACGCTGGTGCTTTCCTTGGAAATCCAGGGTGCTTAAAGGCAGACATCTGGTCTTGTCTGTGTTGCCTGAGGGCATCTGAGATGCTTGCAAAGGGCTGGCATGTATGACATGAGACACAGGAGCCTCTTGAAATCCCCCCTGTTTGGTAATCAAGTTCCAAATAACCCATTTTCTATTCAGCCCAAGCAGATGATGAATCATTTAGGCATTTAAAGGTGCTTTTTGTCAGGACATCTCCTGATTGGTACTGAGCACCTGATGCTCCTGCTGAACTATAGAGAAAGAGATCATGCTCCATTTTAGAATCTCCTCAAAAGAATTTTTTTTAAATTGAGCACTGGACTGCTCAGACAAAGTTTGTTTCTACCTGCAGGGGAAGAAAGGAGCTTTTTCCTCTCCTTGTGGCCCTTCAGTGCTGTTGCACTGAGTGACCAGGACACTTCCAAAAACACTTCCCTCCTGGGATCTGATGAGGCATAAGCCTAGGAGTGAGGTCCTTCCTTGCAGTTCTTGTAGCCTTTCTAACATTAAAATCCCATCAAACACAGATCTGTAAGTCTTCAGGGATTTGGAGGAAGGGCACAAGACATTTTGGAAAGACAGGTTCATTTAACATGTCACATTCAGTGCAAACATCCCTGTTCTTGTGATGAAACCAGCACTGAAGGACCAAGCCAAAGGGCCACTGTAAGCAGGAGAGATGAAGCTTCCTGAAAATCATCCAGGTGGTTTTGAATCATGGTGTCGACCTCAGGGTGAGACATTTGGGCACAGAGAGCAACCTGCCACATATTCAGCCCTCTGCTTTCCACCTTCTAAATGGTAACACTCCTGAAAGGATCATTCCTGAGGTTGTCACTGCTGCAAGCCTGCACATCCCTCCTCTGGCAGAAGCAGAGGCAGGAATCATAGTCAGGACAAGTATTTTGAATGGCATTTAGTGGTTTTCTTACCTGCTTCAGCCTCAGATGTGAGAGGTGACCTGAACACCATGTTAATTCTCACCAAGGTTTGCAACAAGACCCTGGCTTCAAGTGCTTTGTAAAAGAAAATGAAGTTGTTGTGGCACCCCCAGGAAGGAAGGAAACCCCTCCAGGTCCTGGTGGAGAATATTGAACCCTGTGTTTGCAGGCAGAGGTTAAGCTGAGCAGTTGACTTTCAGATCTTGAGTAAGAAGTACAGGGGTAGATGCAGCAAAGTAGTGAAAAGGGAGTCCTGGCACATCATGCAAAGGAGAGTAGACTGAGTAAGCCATGAAGAAGTCATGTTTCATGCAGAGGAAACAGTCAATGAGAGGAGGGTTTGTTTCACCAGTCAATTGGACTAAACTGCACTCTCTATTTCACTCTGATGTCAAGGAGTTCTCAAAGACAATGCTTCCCAGCAAGACCCAGCTGCCTGTCTCCTCTGCACAAGTAAAGGAGACCAGTGTAAATGCAGTGGAAAGCACAGCATTTATTTTTACCTCTCTGCAGCAATTAGGCAATATGGGGAGGATGTTCTCAAGAAGCAACTTCTGAAAAGTTTCCTTGGAAAGATAAGACCTATCCCATTTCAGCAGGGGAAAACAGCCTGGAAACCACCAGGAGCTTTCTGTTACATGTCTTGCTCTTGTGAAAGTCACCTACTGACACCCTTTCATTTAAGCCAAGTGTCTATCTGAACAACAGGAACCTTCCTCCCAACTGTTTATCCACCCCAGCCAGGAATGTTCCCTCTGATCCCTGGGGACATTGTAGGCAGGTATTTCCTGGGCCTGGCTGTGATTCCCCCAGTTCCCCTCCATTGCCTGCCACCTGGGATCCTGTTGATGGGTTCCTGTGACCTCCTTGAACAGCCTCAGAGAAAATCAGAGCCCTTGTCACAGCTGGGAGGTTTAGCACAAAGCAGATAAATCTCCAGTGTGACCTTGGGGAGGGAGTAGTGGCACCAGGGAAGGGAGGAAGGCAATTGTCTTGCTCTGGCACAGCTGCTCACCTAGGGAATATCCATTCAGAATCGGGAAGAAACAGATGGTTTTCTCCCACTGGCCAATCCATCCTTGCTTTTTCTTCCTGATACTGACAGAGAAGGGTCACAGCAAGAATGAGGACCAGAAGCAATGGATGTAAATTGGAAGGGGGTAGATTTAGACTTGGCATAAGAAAGAAATTCTTTACAGTGAGGGTGGTGAAACACTGGAAGAAGTTCCCCAGAGAGGCTGTGGATGCCCCTTCTCTGGAGGTGTTCAAGACCAGGCTGGACAAGGCACTGAGCAGCCTGATGTAGTGGGAGGTGTCCCTGCCTGTGGCAGGGGGGTTGGAACTGGTTGATCTTTATGGTCCCTTCCAACCCAAACTATTCTATGATTCTATGGTGATTCATGGAATCACAGAATATCAGGGATTGGAAGGGACCTCATCTAGTCCAATCCCCCTGCCAGAGCAGGAACTCCCAGACCAAGCCACACAGGAAGGTGTCCAGGTGGGGTTTGAATGTCTCCAGAGAAGGAGACTCCACAACTTTATCTGGGCACCCTTCTGTCACCCTCAATGTGAAAAAGTTTCTTCTCATATTTCTGTGGAACCAGCTGTGTTCCAGTTTACACCCATTGCTCCTTGTCCTACCATTGGAGGTCACTGAGAAGAGCCTGGATCCATCCTCCTCACACTCTCCTTTTACATATTTATAGACATTAATGAGGTCACCCCTCAGTCCCCCCTTCTTCAAGCTCAAGACCCTCAGCTTTTCCTTGTAAGGAAGATGCTCCAATCCCTTCATCCTCTTTGTTGCTCTGTGCTGTGCCCTCTCCAGCAGTTCCTTGTCCTTCCTGAACTGAGAAGACCAGAACTGAACACCATATTCCAGATGTGGTCTCACCAGGGCAGAGTAGAGGGGGAGGAGAAACCCTTTAGACCTACTAACTACACCCTTTCTAATATACCCCAGGATGCCATTGGCCTTCTTGGCCACGAGAGCACCTTCTCCTCTGTGTTCCAAATGGACACGTTCCCTTCTCCATCCCAGGTGGAGAGGATGTGAAATAAAGATGGACTTGTTGGTTTGAGTAAAAAGAGCAGCTTTCCTCATTCAGCACCAGGTCTCTCCTTGCTACCACCAGGCAAAACTGTTCCTCCACAGGCCATACAGAGGGGGAAACAGGAGGCTTGTGATAGAACCAGGGACTGAATCCTATTTCAGCAGCTCGGGTGTGCTCTAAGCCAAGAGGCAGGTGAGCTGCTGAGCCACCAACAACTGCTCCAGCAGCCCACAGCCAGAAGCACATCACCCAGCCCACCATGGAGGTAACTGCAGGATGACAGGGTGAAAGCTGCATCTTCCACTTGGGAAATAAAGGTTGTTACTTTGTTGTAGTAGTTATGTAGAGGCAAGAGACCATTATCCAGCAATTATGCTTTATCTCACTGACGTTATCTCTTAATTGCACATTTGCAAGTGCTTCTGCTTGCAGGGTGGGTACAAGGAGGAAGGTGAAGTGGGGTTGCCTGTCTGGAAGATAGAGAGTACCCAAGGGACCTACATCATTGCTAATTCTTAGGTTGTAACAGTACAGTTGCACTCTTACACCAGAAAAGATTTTATCCCTGTCTTGGCCCACAAATGAACTTCAAATTGAGCTAATGGCTGCACATTCTGGACTTTATGGTCATCCCAAAAAAAGGTTGAAAGCACTCTCAAAGGGCCAAGGGAGCTTTTATGGGGTAGTTCAAGAACAATCATTTCATACACAGACGTTTTCTGTCTCCATTTTCTCTAGAATTTCACTTTGACATCCAGGAACATCTGGTCCATCATTACATTGCACAACACGACCACTTGCAGCTGGACATTGCCTGCAGAAAGACAACTCAGAAAAACCCATCCTAAAAGGAATCTAACACTCCAGTGAAAGAATTGTCTCTGGTGGTTGCCAGAACCTGGCAGATGACTCATATTTGCAGTGTTGCTTCTTGCCAATATAGGGCAGCAATGCACATAAACATCTGCCTCTGTCTTCCAGCCTGGCTCATTTTTAAGGACTAGGCCTGGGATCTTGAAAGAGAATAGTTTGGCACATAAATCTGAGGAAATCAATCAGGAATTAGATTTCTAAGCACTTCAGCTGACGTCTGTGTCTGTCCCTTAATTCCAAGGTCTGTGTTCCCTCCTCTAGAAATTGCTGTGTCTCCATTCCTCTGGATATTAAATTTAAGATCTCAAGCTACAGTTCTCTTTTTTGGACACTGTGATTGCCTCCAAATGAGTTCATGTCAGTATTTCCAAGTACTGCAATTAGCTGAGTGTCTTCTGCTTTGGTTAACTGCAAACTGGTGGTCATAGAATCATAGAATGGTTTGGGTTAGAAGGGACCTTGAAGATTATCAAGTTCCAACCCCCCCTGCCATAGGCAGGGACACCTCCCACTACATCAGGCTGCTCAGTGCCTTGTCCAGCCTGGTCTTGAACACCTGCAGAGAGGGGGCATCCACAACCTCTCTGGGCAACCTCTTCCAGTGTTTCACTGCCCTCACCCTAAAGGATTTCTTTCTTATATCTAGCCTGAATCTCCCCTCTTCCAATTTACATCCATTATTTCTAGTCCTCCCATCACATATCTTGTTAAAAAGTCCTACCCCTGCCTTTCTGTAACCCCCTTCAGGTACTGAGAAGCTCCTCTGAGGTCCCCTCTGGTCCCTGCAGTTGAAAACTGAGTTTTCTATCACCAGCATAGTCACATGGTACAAGCCCATAATGTAGATGTCTGGATGATGGTGAACCTTGTTCATATGGGAAAATCTTTCCAGCCATCCCAGGCTTGAGACCAGACCTCACACAGAAGCATCTTGAGAGTGACAGAAGGAAACTCCAGAAATATCAGACCTCCAAAGATCACTTATAACTGAGAATAACTGAGAAGGTGTGTTTGACTGTTACTGGCTTTCATGAAGCTGAGCAATGAAGTGACCTCAACTCTGGGACCTGAGAAAGCTCTGCCTAATGACTCTGTTGGTACTGGAGCCATCAAGAGATAGGTAGGTCTCACACCATAGGAAAGAACCTGACTGAAAAATTGCCACCCATGTGGCAGAAGGACTACAAAAGTGCGTTGCCACCCATCAATGTTCCTTGCTTTTTGTGAGTTTTAATTAAACCTTTTGTGTCTCAGCAGGTTGGTGATCTTTTAATTTCCTTTTTGAACTGAAAACTCAACTGAGAGCTACAGACAGGCTCAGAAAGAATGATCTGCCTTCAGTTCCCTGGTGGGACAGAGCCTCAAGCTTCTGACCTGAGGGCTGACTGATGTGACCACATGCCCTCCCATATTTCACCTCTGCTTAAAAACCTCACTGAGATAATAAGCCTCATTAACACAATTCTTTTTTATTTTTTTCACAGTTGAGGAGTAATTACCCTCAGCATTTTTTCCACCGTGATGACACTGAAAATCTGGTTGCTTCAGAGTCTCTGGACACACATCAGCAGCTCCCCACAACCTGGAATGTTTTCTGCCAGGAGTGATGAGATGCTGAAGGATATCCTTCCCAGATAATTCCAGTTTCTATGATCTCAAGCTTTGAAGATAAACTTGTTGCTTGTTTGGTTTCCTAGCAACTTCTGCTCTGTGGAAGAAATTAATTCCTGGGACCCCACTCTTGCTGATGCTCAGGGCTGAGATGTGAAAGGAACTGTCTGAAAATACAATTGTGCAGCCACTGCAAGGAGCCTAAGTCTGAATTAAAACCCCTGATTAGCTCCACCAGTGTCCCTCAGACTTAAACACACCAGGCCAGCCCTGAAAGTGAATGCAGCTTGAATCTGGTTGTCCGGCTCTTTGGTGGGGAATCTGACAACACAGCTACACTGATAATTCTGAACCAAACACTCTGGCCCTCACTCTTTAATCCAGGCTGAGTTCAGATGAGAAACTCAAAGATCCATCTTGCTATGAAACATGTTTGGGTGAATCATCACCACCAGTGAGACCACTCAGAAGTAAATCTAGAGGAAAGAGTTGATTTGGCCTCAGCCTTGATGGCTTTGGTAAGTGACTCAATAGAACAAGCTAAAAACTCACTTTAATCTTTGTCTTGCCTGCTTATAGATTTTTCATGATTTGTATTTCACAATTTCTTCTGGTCATTAGAAGCTCAATCCCACTTCAACTTTTTATTAGGTGGTTCAGTTCCAACCACCCAGGGGAACTCTGCAAGCTCAGATTTGGCTCCACGGGGCTGCAGCCAAAAGGAGTGAAGGTCTGACCTGGCCTAAGTTTCCAAAAGAAAACTTTAAATTTCCAGCAGAAGGCCTGTGGTCTCCTGGCCAGCTGAGGGGAGGTCACCTGAAGGGGGCCTCCAGAAAGGATGGGGTAGGATTTTATTTAATAGGGTCCAGGATGGCAGGACTAGGAGGAATGGATGCAGATTGAAAGAGAGGGAGGGAGATTTAGGCTGGATAGAAGAAAGAAGTTCTTTCTTGTGAGGGTGGTGAGACACTGGAACAGGTTGCCCAGAGAGGTGGATGCCCCCTCAACCCCTGGAGGAGTTTAAGGCCAGGTTGGATGAGGCATTGAGCAATCTGGTGCAGTGGGAGGTGTCCCTGCCCATGGCAGGGGGGTTGAAAATCGATGATCTTGAAGGTCCCTTCCAACCCAAACCATTCTATGATTTTCTACATTGATTCTACTTTGTATCTTGCTTGTTGTAGGCTTTTGGGAATGTTGTTCATTGGGTTCCTGTTGCTGTGGGAAAGATCTCTCTTCCATTTGTGTCCCAGTCCAGAAAGTAGAAGATGATCACTTCTTCAGCTCAGTGGAATTACAGCAACAAAGAGAAACACATTGATACCAAAGAAACTTCTACAGGGATCCTGAAAGTCACTGGGTGGAATTGTGTGAAGATATAGGAACTGGACAACCTTGTGCTGAAGAAATGACCACCTAAATAGCTGCAGCATGGAAAGAAAGAAGAAAAACTTTGTTCTTCAGGCTTGCAAGACACAACTGAAATGGCTTACAGTCACAAGAAGTAATGAGTTCTTGATCTTAGGGCCCAACTGGGGTCTTCTGAATCCCAGTATAGAAGAGGAAATTTGTTCTAATAAATGTAACCAACCCTGTCAATGATCATGCAAGGATTTTTGTCCTATTTCAGTTACCACCTCAGAGCATTCTTTCTGGAGGATAATCTTTGGTGAATATAGCACTGCATTGTTACAGCATGTATTATGGCTCAGGGAACAAACTGAACGTATTGTTCAGCCTGAATTATATCATGTTACTGTCAAGGATATTCCTTCTAAAAGCCGACACCTTTTAATTACCTCTCTGAGACTCTGGGAAAATGGTATCCTGGGAGAAAAAAAAAATTAAAAATTAAAAAAAAAAAATGCCTGGCACACACTTTGTTAGTTTTAACTTGATGTTCTTTTCTAGCCGGTCATATAGGGCTGAGTCATACAAGAGCAGCCGGAAGAGAATCAGGAATGAGCTGTCTGGCTGGAGAAAGAAAATTGGGAGCATTTAAAGTGTGCATTGCCTCATCTGGTAGTTAGTGGCAGCAGCTATTAGATACTTAGGACAGTCTGAAACCAGAGAGGAGGCATTTTTCTACCTGAATAGTTCTGCAGAGAGAGTTGGAGACAGGACAAAAAACAAGCTTTGGGAGAGAGAGACACTTCCCAGGCAGTGTTAGAATCAGATGTGCCATTGGAATCAGATGCAATCATCCCTCACCTGCCCAGGGCATCTCTGAATCTCACTTGACAATCTTTTCCTTCTATCTTTAGGCAACATTTTTTCACCTCCGCTGAGCTAGTCTGAAATCTTTCATTCCATTCTGCCTCCTTCTTCCAAGAACATGGTGTGGCAAGTGGGAACTCATCTCCACATGGGAGAAGAAGGTGGTGAAGGAAAATGGGGGAGGGGGAGACATTGCATGGATGTTAAAACATTTGTAAGATGTTGGATCAGGAGCAAATCTAGCACACCTCAGGCAAGCAGCACAGTGCCAGAGCCATGCTGGTGTGTGGGGTGTCCCGGGAAGGTTGGCAGCAGGACTTTGGGGGGATGGAGGCAATATCAAACAGGTGGGCTTGCCAGGTTAGGGCTCTGGGCTGAGCAAGACATGCTTGGAGGCTGAAATGCTTTGGAAGAATCACAGAATGTCAGGGATTTGAAGGGACATCAAGAGATCATCTAGTCCAATTCCCTTGCCACAGCAGGAAGACACACAAATTCCCTGAGTGCTGCAAACCTGCCGGTGCAGGGAGCTGGTTCTCCACTTGCCAAGGAGGCTGGCACATGCCTGGAGGCAGCATTACAATCCCTTTTAAACATTCATCCTCTCCATGTGCCTGCTCCAAGTCACCCGTGTTTGGTTAGGGACTCCCTTCCTCCCTGGGCCAAAGCACTTGGAGCTCAATGGAGCAGAGAAAAGGTTCTTTTCTGCCAACACCCTTTGGCAGCAAAGGTTGTGAAGCTCTGGTCCTGCTCTGGTTGCAGATGGTGACCCAGGAGGACTGTCCCCCTTGGCAGAAAAGTGGAAGGGAAGAGGTCAGATCTGAGCAAAGTGCCTTGTTCCTTCTCTGCCTGCTGATAAGGTACAAGCCCTATCAGAAGATGAGAATGTGCCTGAGGCCATATGCTTAGTAAGCTCAGTGTAAAATGGATCCTGTCTGATGATTAGTACATGGGGGAGTTTTAAGCCTTGAAGATTTCCAAGGTGTTTTGAGCCATCAGAGCTTGAAGGGGGTGAAATGCAGTAGATGTCTGAGACAGGCATCAATGCTGCATTATTATCAAGTGAAAACAGGACAGAGAATATGGCCAGGGGACAGAAGCAGGGAAAAGTGATCCTGGCACTACTGTTGTTTCATGGAAACAGGGTCTCTACTTCCCACTCTGATGCACATCAGGTCTTCAGCAAATCTACAGAGCAGCTAGGAGAGTGTCTGTAATCTCAGTTCATTTCATTAGAAATCCTGGTTTTGGAAATCTCACAGCTCTAACCCCGAATCTATTGCCCTAAGCCTAGAGAAATGAGGCTGTGATCTGTGCTGTGAGAAAGGTGATGGGCTAAATATATAGGGAAGCAAGATTAATCAATGGAAATGGTAAACTTTGGATGCTGAGCTTCAGAGGAGTTATAAAGTGGAAAAAGAAAGTCAGGGATGTGCTCAGAGAGCTCGAGCCAGGCAAGAGGCCATCACTGAAGCAACACACCTTCTTGAGAATCCCTCTGTGCCAACCATGAGACTTTGGGAAGAAGATGCTGGTGACCCAGGAGGGCACTTTTCCTACAGCATGGTGTGCCTCCCTGTGTAGGTATTCCTCCAGCATCATTACAAATGGAATCATAGGGTAGTTTGGGTTGGAAAGGACCTTAAAGATCCCCTTGTCATAAGCAGGAACACCTCCCACTACATCAGGTTACTCTGTGCCTTGTCCAGCCTGGCCTTAAACATCTCCAGAGAGGGGGAATCCACAACCTCTACCTACAGGGACAACTAGATGCCTCAGTTTCTCAACAGGAAGGATGGGATATCATTGCATGTGGCTTTTGCTCACAGCTGTACCAGGTCAGGGCAGATGACAGCTCTCATTCCCTGGGTTTGCTGTGCTTTTTCACTTCCTGTCCAATTTTCTTCTGCAGCACATCTGGCTGAGGAGATAGAGTATTTACAGAATCACAGAATATCAGGGAATGGAAGGGATCCCAAAAGATCTAGTCCAATCCCCCTGCCAGAGCAGGAACACCCTGATCAGGTCATACAGGAGGGTGTCCAGGCAGGCTTTGAATGTCTCCAGGGAAGGAGACTCAACAACTTCTCTGGGCAGCCTGTTCCAGTGTCCTGTCACCCTCAAGGTGAAGAAGTTTTTTCTTGCATTTCTGTGGAACCTCCTGTGTTCAAATTTGCACCCATTGCTCCTTGTCTTGCCATTCCTGGGGAATGCAGTGGCTGGGAATTTGGTTTTAGCTTCCCCTTGGGGCAGCAATCCTTTACTGATGTCTGGGTCCTGCTTTACCACGGAGACATGTTTCTCCTGAGTGACGCTGTCACAGATGAAGGTGAGAGCTGTCTGGTTTTTAAACACAAGGGGACGAGTCAGTTCTTTTGTGAGAACTGATCACCTGCAGTAAATAAACTCCCTGCTGCTCGTGGGAGTAACAATTAAAGCCCATTATAACCTGCTGAACTAGTCAGGGACTCAAGTGCCTGGAAGAACTTGCTCTGTCCTTTCTGAGCACTTCACCCATTTGCTTGATTTGGGAAAAAGATTGCATTCTCCAGAGGTTAACATGAAATTCCTGCTCTCACAACCAGGACAGTAGTTCCCAGTTCCTAAGAGTGACTGATACCAGGGGGGAAAAAAGGTTTCCCCCCTGAATTGAGTCTTTTGATTCTTCTGCATGGAGTGAAGATTGAGAAGATTCACAACACCTCTTGTGCTCAGGACAGACAACACATAATTAAATCAAACTGTGCTCCAAGCCAGTCTCTGAATGAATGAAAACCACAATTCCAGTGCTTTCAGTGGAGAGACCTGGGAGAAGGAGAAGTCAGTGGGACATCTTCACGTTTTAACCTGTCTTGGGAAGATTGAGTGAGGTAATGGTAGTATAGGTAGTATAGGATTCTTACCAACTCATGCCAAGAAAAGAGAAAGGATAAAGGGGGCAGAGAGCCCCTGTCTATGTGGAAAAGGCTGAGTATGAGCTGCTGGGGTGGGATTTTTGAGTCCTGAGACATGAAAACTGCCTGGGTGTCTGATTGTCCTCATTGCAAGGCAGGGACATGCCAGAGACACCTCAACCTTTTTTTTTCCCCCCTTTTTTTTGTTCTTCTTTTTCTTTCATTTTTCTTCTTCTTTTTTTTCCCTATTTTTTCTTTTTTTTTTTGTTGTTGTTCTTTTTCTTCTTTTTTTCCCCCCACATTTCTTCTTTTTTATTTTTTCTTCTCTTTTTTTCCTCTTTTTTCTTCTTTTTTTCTACTTTTCTTCTTTCCCCC
>VZTY01025364.1:98826-127173 GCA_013400935.1 Turnix velox
CTTTTTCTCTTTTTTTTTCTTCCTTTTTTTTTTTTTTTTTTTTTCTAGAAGAATACACATTTGAGAGGGTTTACCTCTAATGTTTGTGATGGAGAGGGAGGACAAAAGCATTACCATTGAAAGTAGGTTACAGGGAGAGAAGGGGATTCTTGCACAAACCAGAAGTCGAGAAGAACTAGAAGGGAAGATCAAACATACTTTTTTCCTTCTTCTCTTTTCAGAAGTGCTGCTCATGGCCATATTTTTTGTGTGCCTTCCAGGTATGATCAGAAAGGAACAGTAGCTTTTCCCAGGTCTTTGGTGCAGTTTGTCTATTTGGCTTGCATGGCTTCTTTGTAATTTCCAGTGATTTTATTTGGGGAGGCCTTGGGACAGATGGTGTGTCAATCATGGTCTGCAAAACCCAAGAGGGTCCACTGGGCTCACGTGCTTATGGCATGGCCACAGCACATAGATAGGAAGTGGGTTTTTCTGTTCTTTAGGGGTTACCACACTCTGTGGCTACTGTCTGGGATTTTGGGATGCTTAGAAATCTTGTCCAAATGGGCAAAGTCCTCAGATGCCACAAGGACAGGAGGTTTGGGAGGAGAAAGTTCATACATCATGGGGAAATTCTCTACCAAGGTCAAAGCATTGATGTCCTGGTTATATCACCCTGTTTGCAAGACCCAGACCAGAAGTTATTTGGTCTCTGCTTGTGGGGAAAGACCAGGTAGTTTTCAGGGAGGAAAATGCCATCAAACCAAACCTGAAATACATGCATTTGAGAGATAATATCTATTCAAAACTGTTCTTGGCCATGCTGTCACTGTCTATTTTACTATGGGAAATATTCACCGGAGGTCTGATTTGTGCAACATTTCCCTCCCTTCCCTCTTTAAAGCATCTTTAAATTACTCAGAATGGCAAAACTCTTGTCTTCACCTTATATGACTTCAGGTTTCTCCCTGCAAGAAGGACAAGATGTAGAACTTAAGCCAGGGACTGAGTCTTGCAGATGGCCTCATGGCCTCCCCAGTCCAAACAGAGCTCTCAGCCTCCCCAAGAGGCATGGAGAGAGGAAAGGTTTGTGTTGCTGTGAAGTGTGAGGTGGGACAGGTCTGACATCTTGGTGACCAGCATCATAACTTAGGATCAGTGTCCTTCAGGCAAGATCACATGTCCCCTTTAAGGTACACATGGAGGAAGCCATGGGGGAGGTAATAGGGTCAACCCCCCTCCCCACACTGACCCAGGAGCTCACCCACACTATCCCAGTCTTTTCTCCACAGTTTTAGCACCGAGCTCATAAATCCTCAGGCCTCTGTGACTCCAACAATGAAGATCTCAGTTTTTTTACCAGCTTGGACTCAGAGGCTTCACAGCATGAGGGGTGAAGCAGGGACATACCCTGGGGGCCAGCTTCCTCACAGAGCAAGGCTTCATTCAAGTGACTTTGATTTCCAGCTGATGGAGCCATGTGAGTCCCCCACTAAGGATGATTTGATGAAGGGACTCAGCCTTAGGTTAATAACCCAGATCTTCAGTAATTAACAGACATGGGTGGGAAACTTGTGAGCACCACTTGTTTCTCAGAGGCTTCAAAGCTCAAATTCCCCCAATCTGTTTTTCCCTTGTTTTTCCCTTTTCCAACTTGTTTTTCCCTTTTCCAGGGGGATTTGCTGCAGTTTGCATTGCAGAAATGTGGAGGTATTTATGGTCTCAGACTTTTGCTTATCTGATCCACCTCCTGGTATGGTGCCAATCCTGAACCACTCTTCCTCCCTTTTCTCCTGCCCCTCCAGAGGTGGGGATATCCAAACAGAACAAAAACCAAGTAGCTCTCCCGGAGAACTTGCAGGTAAAGATTTCTCATTTTCACGGGGCTGCAACATAGAATAGTTTGGGTTGGAAGGGACCTTAAAGATGATGGTATTTACTACAGTGGAATAAAGCATCCTTTTGACCATGTTGTCAGCATGAAGCAAATTTCAAGAGGGACTCTGGTTGCTCTCTGACCTGCAGCCAGTGTCTGACTTACTGTCCCACAGAGCTTTGCTGCTGGAAAATAATGTAATTTACTTTGTCATGTTTCCAATTTCATGAGCTGTAAGAGAGGATGCAGGACATGGGTTTCTGTCTGTCCCCAGATTTTATTGAAAATGAGAAATGCAGCAATCATCAGGAGACTATACAGTACTTCTGTGTGTACTTTCTCCCCATCCTGCCTGCAGGATGGCACCGTCACAGACTGGTGTTGGATGATTCCATCATGGAGCTGTGGCCACCACAATGGAGGCACCACTCCAAACACAGCTCTGCCCTGGAAAGCCACTGGCTCCCTCTCCCTGGCACCCCAGCGTGACTTTTAGCCCAAATACCTGACCTTTCTTTAAAGATTATCTATTTTTACTGCTCCTCAGGTTGGGAGGAAGAAAAGAATGAAAGCTGTGCAAAGGCAGGCCAAGTTGAGGTGGTGTTTAGAGTGGGGACAGGCAAATGAATTACATGGGACAAATTAAAAGAAAATTAATATCTTCAATTATATTGATGTTCAGTTAAGCCTGGACCTTACTCTGTTCTATCAGGCATTAACAGAGCAGCACAGACCCTGGGGCCAAAGGGCTACTGGATAGTGCTACCATTGGGCTAGTGAATTTGAAATGCCTGGGTTCAGTTCTGGGCTCTCAGACCACAAATGCAGATGGTCCCATGTCCACAAACTCACTTTAGGCTCTGAAATGTGGCAGCCCACATGCAGACTTTGTGTCAGGAAAGACACCTGGACTCACAAATGTGACCTGTCCTGGAGAGCTGTTTGGGACACTGCTGTCTGGCACAGGGTAGAAGGGCTGCTGATGTTACTGCCAGCTTCTATCTGCAGGAATATACCCTGGCACTGGGTTACTTGTAGAGATGTCATCCCAAGAAATGAGGCAGGCTGATATCAATCTCTAAGTAGGGGGAAAATGAGTCAGAGAGAGACGAAGTCATTTGATGGAGGTCCTGAAGAAAGTCTGTGTCAAGCAAAGTGTGCTGCTTTACCCTTCTCTGTCATTCAGGTGGAGGACAGGATTTGGAAGTTGCTTTTGTCTCCTCCAGATTTTCTTTTGAGACCTAAGAAAGGCACTGGATGTGCTTCCACTTTGAGTAGAAAAGGGTAATGAAGATGGTGAAGGGTCTGGAGAATAAGTGTTATGAGGAGCAGCTGAGGGCTCTGGAGGAAAGCAAGGTGAGAGGAGACATTATCACTCTCTTCAAGTATCTGCAAGGAGGATGTAGAGATGGGGGGTGTCAGTCTCTTCTTACCAGTAACAAGAAATAGGACAAGAGAAAACAGCCTCAGGTTGTGTCAGGGGAGGTTTAGACAGGATATTAGGAAAAATGTTTACATTGAAAGGGTTATCAAGTATTGGAACAGGCTCGGGGAACTGGTTGAGGCACCATCCCTGAGTTAAGAGTCAGGCTGAGTCAGACAGAGAGATTTGGTCTGCTGATGGTTTTCACCAGAGTTGAGCTGATGGTTGGACTCAGTGATCTGAAAGGTCCCTTCCATCCTAGTCAATTCTGATTCTATGATTGTGTCCCTTGCTACCTGCTGGCTGAGCACCACATCTCCCCTTTGCACTAACTCCACATCACAAGCATCCCCTTTTTCAGGGCAGTCTGTGGGTATTTGGGGCCAACTTGGGAAGAAACACCATCCTCAAGCCAACATGTGGCAGACTGTCCTAGAATGGTTTAAATTGGAAGGGACCTTAAAAATCATCTAGTTCCAATCCCTCTGACATGGGCAGGGACACCTCCCACTACACCAGGTTCCTCAATGCCTCATCCAGCCTGGCCTGTCACTTGATCACAACCTTCTTATCCCCTCAGACTGCCTCATATCTCCACTTGCAAGGCAGTGGTTGTCATCTTGCCTTGTGTGTGCGGCTGCAAGGAATCAGATAGGGGCAAGATAAGCATCAAACAGGCCATATCTAGATTAACAAATAATTGCAACACCCAGATTAGCAAGGGAGCAAGAGGAGAGTGTCAGCAGATCAAACATGCTGCTGCTGAGGGTTCAACATGTACATTAGGTGCAGCTCACAGTGGTTACTCCAGGTTACTCCTGGTTAGATTTATTCCAATTGCCTCCACTGAAAATCCCCACCCTCCACACTGTCTGGGGCTGTCTGAAGGACCAGTTAGTAATTTATTACATCATATCCTTAGGAGGGGTTGTAGCAGAGCTTCTGGATTCATTTCCACTGGAGGAAAAAAAAATTAAAAATTGTGTACATCAGTGCTCTTCTGCAAACTGGACCACTGTGTGGTGATTGAAAGCCAAGCCAGAGAGCTGCACTGAAAGAGATTCACTGCTCTAAGTGACCAAAATGCAAGGCAAAGGCAGGCAAAAGCAAGTCAGACTTGATCCAAGGTTCATCAGCAAGGTTCTCATTTACTGCAGCGCTTCCTGAGTCAAGCCCTTAGGGCTTGTCTGTACACAAAATTAATCTGGATTAAGATGAGGCAGGAGCTTTAAGTAACTCTTCTGGAATAACTTCACCTCCTAACAGACAAGCCTCTGGACGGTTTGGTTAGGAAGCTTTGTGTTACATCATAGTTACGATGATGAAATGCATTTTCAAGAGAACATCCTTGTGGTATTTGGTCACAGTTACCACAGAGAGCACTTGAAAACACATCCATTCCCTGCAGGAGGAGAAACAGAGCTCCCTTCAGACTTGGACAGCTTTCTGGGACTGATCTGCCAGAGCAGCTTCAGGGGTTTTACTGTTTCTCTTTTTTGCCTTCACACTGAGAAAGTGCAGAAGAACTTGTGCCCCACAACCAGGTCCCCTGCCAGCGGCATGTAATGGCTGCTGGAGCATTTGGCAAACATCTTGACATGGTCATGACTCAAAACCTGTCCCATAATACTCTCATAGAATCATAGAATAGTTTGGGTTGGAAGGGACCTTAAAGATCATCAAGTTCCAACCTCCCACTACATCAGGCTGCTCAGTGCCTTGTCCAGCCTGGCCTTAGACACCTCCAGAGAGGGGGCATCCACAGCCTCTCTGGGCAACCTCTTCCAGTGTTTTCCTACCCTCACCATAAAGAATTTCTTTCTTATATCCAGCCTGAATCTCTCCTCTTCCAATTTACATCCATTATTTCTAGTCTTTCCATCAGATATCTTATTAAAAAGTCCCACCCCTTTCTGTAGCCCCCTTCAGGTATTGAGAAGCTACTCTGAGGTCCCCCCTGAGCCTTCTCTTCCCCACTTCATTCCAGCCCAGAAGCACTTCAGAGCATTTGTTCAGAGCTGTGTCCAAACAAGTAAATCCTACCTTAGCAGAGTTCTGCATGGACCCAAATGCTCTCCCCCACTGAGGTTAAATTACAACTTCCCAGATTATAGACACATCCCCTGAACCAATTTGCTCTGAAAGTCACACATTTATAGAAAAAAAATACACCTAAATGACTTTTTTTACTTGGACATTTTTGAGGAGAGTCATAAAAGCAGAAGACCTGTTAAGACATCCAAAACTCACTGCACAGGAGATAGAGATGTCTTGATGACCATGAATCCTCCTCCTCCACTGAAAACTGTGTGAACATGGGCATTGGGTTGTGGATTTTTTTTTCTCCTGCTGGAGTGATTTTACGTGCCTTTATTTCCAGCCAGGTTTAAATTGCCTGTGAAATATTTCTACCAATCCACACCCTCTCCAAAGGACACTGTTTGCATTCAGCTCAAGCTAATTGTTCAGCAGCAACAGTCCATAAGCATAAAAAAAAACTTTCCACATATTATCTTTTTTTAAACTCTCTTACTATTTGCTCTGTCAGGTGATAACATTGATTGCAGCTCACCCTCTGCTTTCACCAGTCTTGCACAAAGGACAAATGAGGAGGTAAAAAGGAACCTCCCTAGTCTAGGATCAACCACCTAAAGCTGAGGAACAAGCCCTTCATCATGCTATATATGTGTATATATATAGCCTGGTTGGCAGAGAACATTTTCTTAACATGTCTAATCCCACAAGTATGTGGTGGCTTGCTCTGAAGAAACCCCAGCTTTTCAGGTGCTGGAAAATATGCTTATTTCCATGTTACTTGATAGTTTGCTCACATCCTTATATCTCCAATTGCCCAGCCCCTAAGCATTCTTTAAAAACTACTTGTTTTTGAGCCTCTTCTGGATAGACTAAAGCCTCTCTGAATACAAGCCCCTTGCTAATACACTCACAGTTTCTTGGTTGACATTTTTTCTGCTGTAAAACCAGAAAACAAAGCTTAAGTTACTCTTTTCTGTTAGGTCCCACAGAAGTGCAGTCCTGGCTTCTCCACTCTGTGCTGGGTTTTCCCACAGCTTCCTTTTGGAAGAATGGGAAGGGCTGGTGAAGGTGGTGCCTTCCAGCACCTGAAGGAGCCTACAAAAAAGCTGTGGAGAGAGACTGTTTGCCAGAGCATGATAGGACAAGGGACAATGGTTTTAAACTAGAGCAGGGCAGGTTTAGATTAGACACTAGAAAGAAGTCCTAATGATGGTGGTTAGACACTGGAACAGATTGCCCAATGAGGTGGTAGAGGTTCCACTCATGGAGACCTTCAAGGCCAGGCTTGATGATGCTCTGAACAACTTGCTCTAGTGTGAGATGTCCCACCTCACTGCAAGAGGGTTGGACTAGGTGACCTTTGGAGATCCCTTCCCACCCTGTGATTCTATGGAATAGGAAATGAGTAAGAAGCCTCCAAGTAGGTGGGAAAGATTCTCCCCCATCCTTAAAAGACTTTCTGAGGTTTAAATAAAACGGTGCTTGTGCTGGGCTGAAGGGGAAGAACCAAATTACCACGTTTTTTGTAGCCTACATGAAAGGGTTCTCACAGGATTGCATCTCACTTAGCAAAACAATTACCTGCCCTGTGCGAGACCAGCTTCAGGCACCCTCATTATCTGCTGTGTGTCTCCAACAGCCCACCGGGATACAGGACAACCTCCAGCCTCTCCCATCCTTTTCTTCTGGGGTTGTTCCACTCTGCATGTACACTGCTCATTGATGGAGCCTGTTGGGAGGGTTCCCACATCCCAGGGGAGTGCTCTAAACCACAGAATTATTGCCACCCTTGCTCCAGTCCACTGGGTATTTAATTATTCTTACAAAGTGAAGTAATCTCAGCTGCAGAAAACAAGAGGCACCCAGGTCAGAGCACCCCATAATTATTGCAGTAGGGTGCACTCTCTGAGGGCTAGAGATTTCCCAATAGGATTCTTAAAACACTGGGTTGAGGGGGTTAGCTGGGGAGGGAGATGTTATTGTCTTCTCCTCCACTTTGTGAATGGTTCCTCAGATCCCTGACCCTAAAAAGGTTTGTGGGGGTTATCTGAGGAGAGGGATGTTCTTGTTTCTCCTCCACTTTGTGAATGGTTCCTCAGATTCATGACAATAAAAAGGTCTGAGATACGTGTGTATCTGTGTGTGCATGTTTCTGGAAACGCTGACATCAAGCCTTTCAACATTTCCAAATTTTTTTTTCATTTGATCCCAAAGCGTTTGAGAATACGCATCATGTTTGGCAAATGACTGTGGCCACCCCAAAACCACATTTTTAGCAAATAAATGATTCACCGAGTAAATTTAGCTCATCTTAAACGTCTATTTATATCACAGGAACACACCCTGTCACTGTTGGGGCTTCACCACGTTGAGTCCTATCCAGTGCTTACAGCCAGACGTGCTCTACCACAAACAGAGCCTGAGAGGAAAAAAAATTAAAAAATAAAGCCCAGCCTATTTCACAGGCAGCTTTTTGCAACAGCACAGATGTCAGCCTTGCTGCCTCAGAAGATCCCTCTCCTACCTTACAAAGGTATCTCAGATACCCCCCCATCATTTTGTGCATCACCCCTCAACACAGCAAAACCATTTTTTCTTAGTTTTCTTCCTCAGAACAGGATAATCTCTGAGAAACCTTCACTTCACACCAGCAACACCCTGCAAACTCTGAACGGGTTAATCCCCTCTAACCAGAATCCTGGTAATGAAAGGTTTCTCTCCCTGTCACCTAATGGTCTTGTGTCTCCTGTACGAGCTTAACTGCCTTCCCTTGAAACGTTTTTAATCATCGTGGAATAAGGAAAAAAAAAAACACAAAAACCTAGGCTGGCTAGTGCCAACCAAAGAGATGTTTGTCTGCTCAGCAGATTTTATCAAAGCTTCCTTGATGTCTCTGCCTTTGTAATGCAAAGCACTTCACTGTTTGGCATATTTAAAGTAGGATGCGGTACATGTGAAGCATTTCACAGAGCAGTGATGTATCGAGTGTGCTTTAGGAAGTAATGAAAGCAGCAGACTCATGATTTTTGAGCTTTTAATTACTTATTAAGTGGCATGACATAAAGGCTACGGGGGAGAATTTTTTTTTTTAATTTTTTTTTCTTTTTTCTTTTTTTTTTTTTTTCCAGCATCCAACTTATTGACTTTGAAGTCGGTGCCTAAATACCCTTTTGTGCCTTTGAAACTTTCCGTCTGCTCACAGGGGGAACGTGCTGCTGCTCGGGGCTTTGTTTCACGCTGACCACATTTGTCTGGAGAAGGGATGGGAGCCTGCTCAGACACAGGTCTCTGCCTTCGACATGGTGGATAAAGATGAGGGACAGGCTAAATGCGTGTCCTTTGACAAAGGGGATAGAGAGAGAGCCTTTAGCAGCCTGGAGCAATGAGTTCTGACCTGGCCTGAAAAAATGCCAGCACTACAGGGGGCAAATAACCATAGCAGCCCCCGGGGTGTTTTTAATGAGCTGAATCGAGGTCTGAGTCCAGCTCTCCATCACTCAACAAGCCACAGCCACAGCTGGTTTTAGCAGATGTCCCCTCCGACAGAAAAGGAGCCAGCCAAGCACAGTGGTTGGCCTCCACACCATCTCCTTCAGCCACTGTCACAGGAATGCCTTCCAAAGCTTCAGGAGCAATAAAAGTCAGGATATGTTGAAAAGGGAGAAAAGACCCCCACATTTAGGTTTGGATTTCTGGGGGAAATCTGGGTTGGATTTATTGTTTTTTTTTTTTTTTCAGTGTCTTTTGAAGAAAAAGATTTTTATCCCACTTATTCTCATGATAGGGTTTCTTTGGGATGATGAGGATGGAGCCAGAAAAGGTTTTATCTGTGATGATGAGGATGCAGCCAGATCCTTCTCTCTCCACTGTCTGGACCAACCCTCACTAGGTTGCAGTTGGAATGTGTTCAGAGATTTTTTGCTCTTGGAATGTCCTTGTGTGCAGAGATTTTTTCTCAAACAGTGGGTAGCCAGCCCAGAAAGTCAGTACACCTCTTATTTTTATGAATCTGAGTGATTCCAATAAACTCTTGTAGATCATGAGCCCGTGTGCTCCAGAGGCAGAGAAATTTTTGGGAGTCATGTCAAAGCTTTTTCTATGTGGCAAGAAACTCACCCTGCAGCTGCACTCTCTCATTCTCTGGTCCCTAAAACAGAGGTGTCATACTGGCATTCTCAATAAGTATTAAATGCTTCTTTCAAATAAATAGAGAAAAAAAAAAAAAAAAGAAGAAAAAGAGGGAATGTCTGTCTGCCTGCTGAAAAATTACTGAAGGAGAAATGAAATGCCAAATCTGTATTTCTGTGTGTGTATTTTTATCCTCACTGAAGGAAAAAGTGAAGCCACAGCTTCCCCATGTTCTGTTAAGTGACCAACACAAACACACAAGGACTCGAGTACATTTCTACCCCCTGGAAAAGTTTTCTTTAATTAAGACAGACACACTGCTCAGTTAAAGCAACATCAAAGTCCAGGCACACGATTTAACCCACTTCTAATCTTTGCTGCTTGTTCAGATCTTCCTGGATAAAAAGTGGGAAAAAACTAAAATTTTTTTCTTTCTATATTTTCTTTTCTTTCTATCTTTTCTTTTTCTTTCTATCTTTTTTTTTCTGGGGAAAATGAAAAATAATACTGTTCTGCTTCTTAAATTTTCTGTCTCTGAAAAACATTGCCTGAAAAACTGGATTTTCCTAAGCAGTGGTGGGATCTGCAGAGGGTCAGCTGAAAGGGGGGGTTGATCCAGGAGTAGAAATGACTCAAGCTGCTTCCCTGTATCACAGGTAGGACATGAAAAGCTTGTGTCCTGGTTGTTCTCTGAAGCTTTATAAAAACCTATTATTTAGAAAACCTACTGCATAAAACAATAATTAGTTGTAAAAGTCCTGCCTTCTCCACTGCTCATGACAGATTAATTTGCTGGCCTATTTTGGCTCTAATTATTTTGCATTTGTTACTGCAGATATAACAAAGAGCAGAGGTGGAACAAGTCTGAAAAAAAAGATGAAGGCAAAAGGCTGAGTACTAACGTCCTCAGTTTACTACTGGGAAGAAAACATTGAAGAGATTAAGAGCCATATAAAAAAACCCCAAAATATTATTTCAACACAGAGACTCTGAAGACTCCATTCAGCAGAATCTCCAGCCTGAAGGTGCTGTCAGCATCTTGCTTTCAGAATCCCAGTGTCTTTGGGGGCCCAGATTTGTGCCTGAATGAAGTCAGCTGGAGGTGGCACAGTGCCCAGGTCATGCTGAGGGCACATGGAGCTCTGTCAGCATCCAGAAATGAGCCATTCCTCTGACTAACACCCCAGAGGGATCCTACCCTCTGTGTACTCTCTGCACCCACGCAGATGGGACCAGCCTGCCTGCAAAATTAGGCACTGAATACCTCTTTCCTCTTCAGTCTTCTCCTGGCACGAAGCTGGAAATCCCAGAAAGAGGGAAGCAGATGTTTGATGTGCTCCACAGCCTAAGGAGAACCTCAAACCTCCCCATCCCACCACATGTCCTTTCACAAAAGGTCAGTGAGTTGGCCCAGGGAAGGGGAACCACCACTCACCCATCTTGTGAAGAGGAGATGTTGCACATTAGATGAGTGCCAAGAAGAAAAAAAGTGGTAGCTCTTTGGCCCTTCCACCAGATCTTCCTTTCTAACAGGGATTTTGGGATCCCTCTGGATCATTCTCTAAACATTAGGTGCCACAACGCCTGGTGATGAAATGTGAAGGCTCCTTTGTCAGACTAAGCCCTAAACAGCTTCTCTTTTTGTCAGAAGTCAGCAACCACAAGCTCTTAAACTCACAGTTGATGTGAGGGAATTTCTGCAAATTTGAACTGCAAATTTGTCCTCCCCTGCTCTGAGTCTTAGAATCATAGGAGTCTTAGAATAGTTGGGGTTGGAAGGAACCTTAAAGATCATCAAGTTCAAACTCCCCTGCCCCATAGGCAGGGACACCTCCCACTACATCAGGCTGCTCAGTGCCTTGTCCAGCCTGGTCTTAAACACCTCCAGAGAGGGGGAGTCCACCACAGCCTCTCTGGGCAACCTCTTCCAGTGTTTCAGTACCCTCACCATAAAGAATTTCTTTCTTATATCCAGCCTGACTCTACCCCCTTCCAATTTACATCCATTATTTCTAGTCCTCCCATCACATATCTCAGTAAAAAGTCCTACCCCTACCTTAGTCTTCATCCACTAATATCCCTTTTCAGTGGTGGCATCACAGTAATATGCTTTTAGGGACCATACTCTCTCCCTGGGACTTCCTTGATAATGGTATTTAGTGAATTTTTCTTAAGGGAAAAGCAGGGACAATTTTCCCCAAAAGGCCTGAAGGAGAAGAAAGCTTCAGCACACATCTGAGCTGTTTGCTGCTGGGTCTATCACACTGGGTATCACCATGTTTGAGGTGGAAACCACACAATGTGGTGTCACAAGCTGACCTAGTCTGGAAACAAACAGGGTGGGAAACATTCATAGAATGGTTTCGGCTGGAAGAGACCATAAAGATCATCTAGTTCCAACCCTTTTGTCATAGGCAGGGACACCTCCCACTACATCAAGTTCTCAGTCCCTTGTCCAGCCTGGCCATAGGAGTATTTTGTACTTCTGGATTCTCCCTTGAGACAAACACAAGCATCTGCCATCCCTGTGCACTAGTTATGGTGAACAGAGATACCACCAACCTGGCTACTTCAATCATCCTTGTGTTCTGTGCTCCTAGCCCTACTCATTTAGAGAAAGACAGGCCCTTGAAAGACTCCAGAGAGAAAATCCATTGGCAGAATCAAGAGTTTAAACACAGATTCATCAGTTGACTGAAATGCAGATGCTAATTAAGCAATGACATTGCAAAGGACTGCACAACACCCTTTGTTCACCTCTGCGAGGTGCAGTTCAAAAGCATTCCAGGAAAGCCAGCAGAGGAGCTGAATTTTTTATCTCATTCCTAAAATCTGAAGGCTTTATGTTTCCTCTCCTGCACGCAGCTAACAGGATGGATTGTGAAATGCTTAGGGCCCAAACTGTATTCTAGTTACACCCAATTTTCATCCATGGTGTTGTGTCTCCTGGAGTCACTCCAGGCCAACACCCATGTAGGTAAAAGCAGGGCTTGATCCTTCATTCTTCCAAAGAAATAGGATCAGAGGAGTTAGACACTGGAGGATTGACTATATCCTTATTCAGATTATTAGCCCAGTACAGATGATGAGGGATCCTATCTAGAGAAGAACAGGATATAAAAATAATAAGTAATATGATGGGGCTTTTTTTAGAGCAGAATATGGTTTAGTGGGCACCAACTGAGAGCAGCTTGCCTTTATTTCTCAGTCAGGCCAACTGCCACACTGTAGATCTGTCTAAAAGAGTGGGATTGCTTTGTATTACCCATTACAGGAGGCTGGAGCTCATCATGAGCTTTTTCCACTCCAACCACCTCCCTTCAAACTGGTAAACCAGGAGCATGCAGCCCACGCCTATGGAAGAGCATGTGCAGGAGGGGAGGTGAGCCTGGCATGGTGCTCACTGTGTATTTAAAGAACTGCAGAGACTCCAGAGTAGTTCCCCATGTGGACACACACATATGCTCACACTCCCACATATTTTAGTGTCTCTGAAATGAGAGCCTTTTTTCTTTTTTTCTTTCTTCAGTTGATTTTTCTTTGGAGGCTTTTAAAATGGAACTGCGGGAAGTGTCTATGATTCCAGAGGAGCAATATCCAAATGCTTCCTTTAGGAGCCTGTATCCAGAAAGCATAATTTGAACTAGTCTTCCTCACTTGATTAGTTATTATTGATTTATTATTAGTTATTGTTATTATTAGCTATTTTCTAGACCTCTGATCACTGCAGTCTAGAGCCCAATTCACCTCCTACAGCAGATACCTGAAATATAGCAGAGGAACCTCACCCCAAGTCCCCTGTTCATCTCCACTGACCATAAAAGTGTCTCAAATACCCATTTTTGCAAGTGATTCATAACTAAAGTGCCCACAGTGGCAGAGAAAACGTGCAGATCTATAGAGTCTCCCATCAGAGGTGTGGGCTCTGCCTTCCTCCTGCCAAGGTAGCTTGTAGAGCTTCTCAGCTTAGCTTAGGGTTTCTCTTCTCCCTGTGCCCTATAGGAACAATCACCTCCATCCCATGGTCCCAAAATATAAAGAAGCCTGGTTAGGGAAATTGTGTTCATGCCTTGCTTTTCTGTTGTGTAGCTTCCCATGTGGACAAGGTTTTTGTGTGCTTCAGACTCTACAAACCTTCACACATCTGCCTCTGAAGAACCTTTCCTGATATTCCTTTGATAAGGATTAAAAAAAAAAAGAAGGCTTCAGAGGAGCCAGGTCACAGGATCTGGAAGTTCTCCTTTGTACATACGCACATGCAGTCAAAGAATTCACCATTCATATGAGCAACACATGGAGATAAGATTACATGGTGAGCATCTGCAATCTTCCATGATGAGCCACACAGACTATCATTTATTACCCCATCTAAAGCCTTGCAGCTTCAATGGGCTGTAGTTTTTACATCTAGAGGTCTCTACCCTCCTTGCCTCAGAAGCCCTGATGGGGGAGAGGTTAGTCTTGTAAGGCTTTGCCCCCAAGAAACAGTGTCCTGCAGACAGGAACGTTGTGCAGGAACAGTTTGCAGGAACAGAAATATGCAGAAGGGTAATTTAATGACATCTGAGAACTACTCAATCATTATTTACCAGGCACCTTTTAAAAGAGGATTTCTGAAAGCACCAGAAACTAAGCCCTCCTATCTGTGCAGGCTTTGCTGCTGGAATCAATGAGCAGCTTCAGAGCAGGTGAGGAAGCAGCAGGCAGGATAGGGATGAGCCTGCTGACCGCAAAGCATCCCCTCCCCTTTGTCAGGAGGACTGATCCTGTAATGTGACTCTTGAGCAACCCTTAGGAGCTGGAGCCTAAATAAAACTTCATTCCAAAATAGCACGTATGAAAATGAAGATAAGGCTCAACAAGTTGTAACAGATGCCTGTTAATTAGTCACTGGGAGGCTGTGCTTTGGGTGCAGGAGCCATCCACACAGGCTGCTGTCCCCTCTCTTCTCCAAATTAAGGAGAAGGAGCAAGCCTGGACACCTGAATTTCACTTCAACTCCTGCTCTTAGCTGCTTTCTGACACCAGACTCAGCCCAGAGTTAAAAAGGCAAGAATTTGCACACAAATCCCAGCATCAGCCAGTTCTGTGGGTGCAGGAAAACCTCAGTTGAAAAAAAACCCATCCTGGACTAATGTGCTCTTAATATAAGCACAGACAGCACATACCAGTACCATCTTATTACTTTTGTCTTGATACTTGCACTTTATCTTCATTTATATCACATTCTTCTGAGCCCAGTAGTAAACAGTTTCTCCCTCTTTCATAACTTTTAATGGCACAGGTTGGTTTTTTTCCCCAACTCCTTAAGATTACCATTTAAATTAACTATATAAATCAGGCCCTGGCCTCTATTACAAGGGGAAAACAATTGGGTTCTGTTTAACTTAGGAATCTGCAGTGTTTATAGATAGACAACCCCGAAGGTAAGTTACTAAACTAGTTTCTAGTTGCACTGATGTGCTGCCAGAATACATAAATTATTAGCTGAGAAGTAACTGAGGAGAGTGTTGCGTATTTAAGTTCATATTTGGTAGGGCTGGGGATACGTGGTTTGGCCATAAGTAGACACTGGAAATATTAATCAATTTCAAGTAGAATTCTATATTGTAATTGCTGAGAGGAGACTTCTTTCTCTTAGTGCCTGACTAAGAAACCCTTCCCTTGCTTTGTTTAAGACACCACGGTGTAAGCCTAGGGGAAAACTCCCCTCTGAGGACTCCAGGGTTTAGTCTACAAGAGTTTGACCAGTTATTTTGGCTGATCAGAAAGTCCAGATCCCTCTGCCACATAAAATTCTCTCCTTTGAACCCCAGCCACTCAAATTCTGTCACTGGAGCACAACAGGGACAGTGGGATAATAACATTTTCCTCCCTGAACTACAAAAGAATTGACAGTACTAAGGTCTGCCACTCTTCTCCACTGTTCCTTGTTAACGGGGAGCCTGAACTGAGGTTAGCTGTCGTTCAAAGTGTGGAGGGTCACAGAAAAATTTTAATTAGTTTCCTGGCTGCTGTTTTTTGATGACTAAGACAGACTTTTCTAGAAAATAAGAGCATTTCACCTGGCCGTGACGTGTGTTGCTTGTGCAGCACATGCTGAGAAAACACATCTGCTCTTTATCTTCAAATTGTTTTTAATTTCCTAGGTGGAATGTCAGGGTAGCACTTTGATCCTCTGTCTTGAGATTAAATAGGACAATATATGGCATCCGGGCTGCTCCCCAGGGTATAGAGGGTGGTGGATCCAGGGAATGTAAGCTGTCTGCATCACACTCCAGCCCAGGGTGGGTTTAACACTAATTCCTCTCTGCCTCTCCCATGTCCTTGGAATAAATGTCCTCCAAGCCAAACTGCACTGCAGCCAGCAGCTCAAAGAGAAGGGAGAAGACAGCCTGAAAAGGGTTGGTTCCAGCTGGGCAGATAGCACTCCTTCAGATAGCACTTCGCCTTCAAAAGTCATCCAGTCCAAGCTCCCTGCAGTGAGCTGGGACATCTTGCATCTCTGTTGCGCAGAGCCTCGTCAAGCCTGGCCTTGAATGTCTACAGGGATGGGACCTCCACCACCTCTCTGGGCAAACTGTTCTGGTGTCTCACACAACTTATTGTCTCTACCCTCAAATGCTCTGGCCATTCTCTGTTCTCCTCTCATAGCACCAAGTTCAACAAGGCCAAGTGCAAGGTCCTGCACCTGGGTCAGAGCAATCCCAAGCCCAGACACAGGCTGGTTGAACACACAACTTCCACTCAACTAAGGGGCAAAGACTTGGGGGTGTCAGTGGATGACAAACTCAACATGAGCCAGCAGTGTGCACTTGCAGCCAAGAAGGCCAACCAAATCCTGGGTTGCATCAAGAGAAGTGTGACCAGCAGGTCAAAAGAGGGGATTTTGCCCCTCTACTGGGCTCTGGTGAGGCCCAACCAGGAGTTACTGTGTCCAGTTCTGGAGCCCTCAACACAAGAAGGACATTGAGCTGTTGGAGCAGGTCCAGATCCTCTGTCTTGAGGCCCAACCAGGAGTTACTGTGTCCAGTTCTGGAGCCCTCAACACAAGAAGGACATTGAGCTGTTGGAGCAGGTCCAGAGGAGGCCACCAAGATGATCAAAGGGCTGGAGCAACTGCCTTATGAAGACAGGCTGAAGGAGTTGGGGTTGTTCAGTTTGGTGAAGGGAAGGCTCAGGGAGGACCTCAGAGTAGCTTCCCAGTACCTGAAGGAGGCTACAGAAAGGCAGGGGTAGGACTTTTTAGACTAGAAATAATGGGTGCAAATTGGAAAAAGGTAGATTCATGCTGGATATAAGAAAGAAATTCTTTAAGGTGAGGGTAGTGAAGCACTGAAACAGGTTGCCCAGAGGGGTTGCTGGTGCCCCCTCAATCCCTGGAGGTGTTTAAGGCCAGGCTGGACAAGGCACTGAGCAGCCGGATGTAGTGGGAGGTGTCCCTGCCTATGGCAGGGAGATTGGAACTCGATGATCTTTAAGGTCCCTTCCAACCCAAACTATTCTATGATTCTCCAGGGAGACTCTGTCTTCTGAGGAGTAGAATGGGGTTTATCTGACAATAAGAAGGGAAAGTTATTTAGAGTATTTAGGTGCTGTGGTAGCTGACTTCCTGAATAGGAGACAAACCCAAAGATGGTAATTTCAGAAGTTCCAAGGTTCTGCCCCTCAATTCTTCAAGGCCCATAAATCTAATTTGATGTGGACATTTTCATGGCATCCTCTAAACCGTAACGGTGTGGGTGTCTGTACTGAAGTTATACCAGGCTTTTGTTTTTGTGTTCTGTTCTTCTGCAGTGTTATCAGGGTAAAGTGGAAAGTTTTGTGGTTACAGTTTCAAGTCTGTTGGTAGACACTCACTTCGCCTCTGGGACCTTCTGCCAGTCCTCTTCATCCTTCTGCTGAGGTTCTCCCCCATAAAACAAAGGCAAAAAACAAAAAAAAAATTTCCCTACCCCAAGAACAGCTTCTGGGGACAAATGCTGTTGGTATCTGAGAGCCTCAGATGCCACCAAGGTGGCTGTGACCTTTTGGTGGCACAAAGGCAGAAAGTCAGAGCTGGGTGCAGCCACAAAGCTGTACCAGTCCTGGAGACAACACTGAGATAGAAAACCTGAGTTTTGTGGCAACTTCTGGGCTGATCCTGCCATTTTAATTCCTGAAGCACATCAAGAGAATGCAGTTAAATGCCATATCCTGAGAACTTTTGCTGTAGTGAGAGAGCACTGAGCTTTAGAGATAAGGGGCAAGGCAAACACCACACTCCTTTGTCAACTGCCTCTGCAAATGGCTACTTTTTGGGCTCAGAAGCTATTAATTACCTCTCATTAGAATTTCTTTATTTTTCCTGAAAAGAATTGTGACAGCACAGAGTCCTTTAAAAAAAAAAGAAGAATAAAAAGACTGCTTGTTTAAAAATTCCTTTTCTCAATCCTCTCATTCCATTTCTTTAAGTGCTGTTGGATTGCTGAGCTGTGAAATGTGGTGTCTTTTCTAAAGAGTTCCAGAAGGAAGGAAACACTGTGCAGGTTTGTCATTTGAGGATTTAAAGACCATGCTGTAAATTTCTCCCAAGGAATAAGATAGCAGTCAGTGGGTTATATCCCCTCTAATGCTCTTTTTCCATCCTCAAAGACCCAAACTCTTTCTTCAGACCTCTGGGATTTTCTGTGTAATGGGAGGATGCAGAGACAAGGGGTGATGTGCCCTTCACAAACCAATTTGCCACACTCCAGTAGGATTCCTCCTCCAGCTTAAATCTTTCTGCTCCATCTAAACCCCCTTGTGCCCTAAAAACAACTGTGTTTGGGGTCCTCAAAAGCCAGAGCAATTGCAATAAGGAAATGTTCCAAATTTTCCTGTATAGCTGGTCTGTGACAGCCCAAGCAGCTGTGCTCCTGCTTCCCAGCACATTTCACAGGGATCCAGCTCCTGATGGGAAGGACACAGTTATCAGAGCACAAGTGCTTTCCATTTGATGTCTCTTTGCTCAGAGGACCCTACATGAAAACCTGGAAAAGGATAAGATGAAGGGGCAAAAGGTTGTTATTTTTTTAAAGACCAGACACCAGTCAAGTTGCTCTGCCTCATTCCTGGACCCAGACAAAGCAATAACAACAACTCTTTTTTTTTCAATGCTGTGAGTTTTCCCCAGAGGAATGTGTGGAACTGAAGAGAAGCCCATCTGCAAGACAGAAGCAACCATGAGGCTGTGGGATGTATCAGTGGCATCTACCACCCTTTTCTCCACCTAATCATAGAATCATAGATTAGTTTGGGTTGGAAGGGACCTCAATGATCATCAGATTCCAACCCCCCTGCCATAGGCAGGGACACCTCCCACTACATCAGGATGCTCAGTGCCTTGTCCAGCCTGGCCTTAAACACCTCCAGGGATTAAGGGAGCATCCACAGCCTCTCTGGGCAACCTCTGCCAGTGTTTCACCACCCTCACTGTAAAGAATTTCTTTCTTATATCTAGCCTAAGCCCTTTAAAGAACACTCTTTAGAGTTAGAGCTCCTGGTTCTGCTGCTGGCTTTTCTGGGAGAGCATAAGCCACATCTTGAACCACCCTGCACCCTCATTATTTCTCATCAATGCTAGAAAATAAGGAGGAAGTCTCCCCTGACAGGTAAGGATTCATGCATTTTACTTTTTTCTTGTCACTTACTGGCCTTTAGTGTCCTGGCATCTTCACTGGAAAAATAAAACAAAAGCACAAAACTCCTTTGTTATCTCTTCCTGCCTTGCAGCTCATATCAGATTCAGGGGAAGATGAGCTGTGCCCTGCTTGACCTGGCAGCGTTTTTAAGTCCCATCTTGTCCTGTTTGCTTCTCTTCCTGCAGGCCAGGGGTTATTTCTATGTGCAAAATAATCTGACCTGGCTGCTCAGATAGGATGAGAGGCAAAGATTTAAACCAGAGCAAGGCAGGTTTAGGTTAGACATTAGGAAGAAGTTCTTCACCATGAGGGTGATGAGGCACTGAAAGAGGTTGCCCAGAGAGGTGGTGGAAGCCCCATCCCTGGAGACATTGAAAGCCAGGCTTGATGAGGCTCAAGTGCAGGATGTCCCTGCTCACTGCATGGGAGATGGACTAGATGTTCTCTGAAGGTTCCTTCCAAGTGAACACATTATGATTCTCTGTCCTACTCTCAGCCAATACACAAGAAAATACCATGGAGGTGGTAGAAATGGCACAAACACTCAAAACCCTACACTGAGATGGATGCAGTCTCCTTTCTTCACATCACCAGCACTGGTTTGTAGGTTCTGGGAAGCCAAATGTCTGGGTCTGAAGCAGGGGGGCACCTCTGCCTCCTTCTCACACCTACACACCTGCTGCATTTCAGTCTGCAAAGCAGTAGATGTGAGTGGGTTTGGTATCTTTGGGCAGATCTCTTCTTTGTTCTCCATGTTTTTTGCCACCTTGTTAGTCACAAATCCCCTGTGCTGGGGACACAGGCAACAGTGGTGTTGGCTCCCCATTCCAGCCTTCCCACCACCTGATGGGGCTGAGGACAAACCTTCCCAGGTCTCTTTTGGACCTCAGGGATCTGGTTTCCTTCTCCTACTCTGCAATTCAACCTGCCAAATCACACAACTAATCTTGCACAATATTCCTTTAGCAAACAGGAGTGTTGTACCCCACTCTTACTCCTCTACATTACCCTTTTCTACATATACAGACCTCAAAGGACCTGCTGAATGTCAGTGAGACATGACACACTGAACATCACCAAGCCCCTATCCAGGTATGAAGCTTGGCAGAGTTGGGCTGATGTGATGGTTGGACTTGATGATCTGAAAGGTCCCTTCCAACCTAGATGATGATGACCTTATGATCATCTTCTGATCACTGTCTCTTTCTGCTCCCTAACAGAGAAAATAAAAACACACTTTACAGTTCAGTTGGAGATGGACTCAAGCCACAAATTCAAGGCTGAATAAAGACAGAAGGTGGTTGGCTTCAGGGTTTTGGTTCTGGCCCTGAAATAAAACAACTTAATTTACAACGTGGTTGGCCCAGAGGAGCTCGTGAGAAGGAAGGGAAATCCTCCACCAGAAGTTATAGGTCTCATATGGAAATCTGTGGATGAGACAATCCTGCAGCCTCTCCTCTGAAGACACTGGGCCAAATCAGCAGCAGAGAGCCTTGTCATTTAAATCACTGCTGCAACACACTTTCACTTGACATTGGCACACTCTGTCTCCATACACCTACAGAACTGTTTTATAAATACACTTTGTCCTGGCAGGATGCAATCCCAAAGGATAAATTAATAATAAGCCACTTATACACACACTGCAATGCTCAGAATTGCATAACAGCTCCAGAGATGAACAATCCATGTAAAGCTGGGCAAAGCTATTTTGTTCCAGGTCCTGTGTCAATGGCCACATCCCCAGTTTTATGCTGCTGATGTTTGCTGGGTTTAGTGACACATGGATGGATAAAGCACTGCCCAGTCTATATGCATCCCATTTAGGGCATTGAAAAAGCACCAAATTAGCTGTATCCTCAGAGAGATAGCACTATATTTCTTGCATGAAATGTGCTTCAGGGTGTATTCCCTGTCTCTGTCTTCTCATTTCTTCACTTTTGTGGCATGGGCATAATTCTCTTCATGCTTCTGTCATGGTTTCTACAGGCAATAAGCATCATCACATCTAAACAATTGCTTTCTTCAATTGTTTCCTCTGTAGCCCACCAAAACCAGGGGAGTTTCTTCTCTTGGAAAAGTCTGTTTTTTCTCCTTTCTGCTCCCAACCCACCTGAAGGGAAAGGGATTAAGCTGGAGCTGGTGTAAGGAGGGCAAGCCCAGTTGTTTGGTGAGAAGACATGGGGTGGCTGCAAAGTTCCCACAGTGTGAAGGTTCCCTCCAGCCAGGGCTGATGATGGCTCCTGCTTGGCACATCCCACATGCAAGTCCCTGGGGGTGGAAAGGCAGCAACAGCCAAAAGCAGCTTCAGCCTCCTCTGCCAGGGCAAGAAATGAGATGGTTCAAGGTCTGAAGAGAGAAGAGGCTTTAGCCAAGGGCTTCAGAGTTGGACAAGGTCTTTCTGCAAAGAGGTTTTTTTAGGTATTGCCAGGGGAAAAACCTCACACTCTCCACATTTTCCTAGATGTATCTAACAGCCTTCCTACTGCAGGTTGTTCCCAGATTAGAAGCCGGGAGCTGAAGCCACCTACTTAGGCACTAACTGAGGAGCAGGGACATGAGATGTGGTCCCCTTAGTCCTCACACACAGCCCTTTCCTCTTTCTTCTGCTGGGGTATCCCTTCTGCCACCACATCATGATGCTGGAAGGATCTCTAAATAGTCCTCATGGTCACACCAGCAAACTTCATCCCTGGTTTTAGTCAATTTTGGGACATTCTCTTGCCACATTGTCCTGGGGCAGAGCCATGAGCTTGACTGCAGATGGGTATCAGATTCTCTGTGTCTCTCCAGCACCATGGAACTTTTTGAACCTGCTCAATGCATGGTCAGAGAAGACATCCCAAGCAGTTTGTCTCAGAGCCCTCTTGTGTATACACCTCCTGCCTGGATCTTTGGCCAAGGAAAAACCCAAGATCCCTCATGCCTCTTGCACTTCATCCCAAATAGAAATCAGACCAGGAACAGCAATGCCTGTGCCTGGAACACCACAAAATCACACTCTCTGAATAATCACAGCTCTCTTTACCTCAGAGAAAAAAAAAAGAACTCACATATTGGCTGACTGCCCAAACACAGCTTTGGCAACCTGTTGCTACTGATGGTAAATGAGCTATTTTCCTGGCTGGCAAGAATCACACCCAGAAAGCCAAGCTCCCACTGGTGAAGCAGAGCAAGGGAGCAGGCAGCACCCAGCAGGCCAGGAGGAGCAGCAGAAGAGGGTACTACAATCTCACTGACACCACAGCAAACCCAAATTATTTGAATGGAACTCTTCCAAGTTTTTGCTGATGTAACTGAAATCATAATCTGGCCTCTGGTTGGTGTCAGGGCCATGGGAATATTTTCTGCTGGCTGCTGGGAGAAACATCCTCCCTGTGCCTCTAATTGGGAATTATTTTTTATTTCCCCCTCACATTCAGAAGATTGTGGTAGACTTAAAAGACAATTATAAAACCAAAAAACCCAAAAAAACATTGCAGCCATTTTCAAAAGTCTCTTTTCTGTGATTTTTATCACGGGCAGACAGCTAACCCACACAACTGGGTGCTGGTGCCTGCCCAGCCTAGGGACGGGGTGATCCTGGCAAGATGCCTACTACCTGTGCTACAGGAGCATGGCAGCCAGGGCAAGGCAGCGTGGGCTGCAGTAGGGCCTGGCAAGCAGAAGATCCCAAAAAAACTCACACAGGGGGTTCTAGCACATTTCTGAGCCAATTCTGTGTCTCCTTGTGCCAGCTGTGTGAAGCCAGACTCAGTGCCCATTGGATTGAGCTACATGAAGTGGGATGTGCTTCATGGTGTGGTGGGCAATGCTAGTGTGTGCTCCTTGCTGGGGGTGTAAAACATTGCTGACCCTACTGGCACTCAACTCCTGCAGCCTTTGGGTGCATGAGGTGCTTAGACCAAACATCTCCATCCCTTGAGCTATCCTCCTTCCTATCACTCACCATCCAGTGCTGTGCCTTTGCAATGCTAAGTCTGGAGTTTTAATGCAGGGAAAATCTGTCTTGGAGGTTTTCCATCAGCCTGGACATGTTAAAACACTTGCCTGGAGAGAATGCTCCAAGGAGACCTCACAGGAGCCTTTCAGTACCTGAAGAAAGGCCTATAGGAGAGATGAGTGGTGCTATAGGATGAGGCTTAACAGTTTCACACTGAAAGAAGAGAGAATTAGATTAGAAATTCCTTACTGTGACAGTAGCATCACCTTGGCTCGGGTCACCCAGAGCAGCCATGGATGTCCCCTCCCTGGAAGTGTTTAAGAGCAGGCTAGATAGGGATTTGAGCAACCTGGTTTAGTGAGAGGTGTCCCTGCCCAGGGCAGGGAGTTGGAACTAAGTGATCTTTAAGGTCCTTTCCAACCCAAAGCATTCTATGATTCTATAAATTCAATGACTGGCAGTTGCTGATGTTGAGCCCAAGCCTCTCTTCCTGCTCTCTCTGAAGTGAAGGGATCATTCTCAGACTCAAGGGCTGGCTCCAGAAACACAGCTGGTTGTGCTGCTTCTTGCTGCAGGCTGTTCCCTCTCTTCCTGGGACTGTATCCCAGCTTGTGGTAAATCTTTCTGCCTTTTAGTGTCAGGCAAATCAGTCCTTGGGGCTTGCTTGGGCAAGTGGCTCCAAAGTCACCTCATCAAGAGTCTTCCTCTCAGTTATTTGTCAGGCATAGTCCATGTGTGCACTGGGGCAGGTCAGGGAGCTGCAGGGATGCCCCTAGAGCCTGTTGAATTGCTGTGGCTTGGAATGGGATTAGGATCCTCCACAGGGAAATGAGCTCCATTGGTATTAACCAGCAAACTGCATCCCTTCACTCCATCTTCTACTTCATATCTGTATCTTCTAGCACAGACACAGGCTGGGTGGAGAGTGGCTGAAGTGCAGCCCTGAAGAGAAGGACTTGGGTGTGTCAGTGGATGACAAACTCAACATGAGCCAGCAGTGTGCACTTGCAGACAAGAAGGCCAACCAGATCCTGGGTTGCATCAAGAGAAGTGTGACCAGCAGGTCAAGAGAGGAGATTTTGCCCCTCTACTGGGCTCTGATGAGACCCCACCTGGAGTTACTGTGTCCAGTTCTGGAGCCCTCAACATAAGAAGGACATTGAGCTGTTGGAGCAGGTCCAGAGGAGGCCACCAAGATGATGAAAGGGCTGGAGAAACTGCCTTATGAAGACAGGCTGAAGGAGTTGGGGTTGTTCAGCCTGGAGAAGAGAAGGCTCAGGGGGGACCTCAGAGTAACTTCTCAGTACCTGAAGGGGGCTACAGAAAGGCAGGGTTAGGACATTTTTAATAGGATATGTGATGGGAGGACTAGAAATAATGGATGTAAACTGGAAGGAGGGAGATTCAGGCTAGATATAAGGAAGAAATTCTTTATGGTGAGGGTGGTGAAACAGTGGAAGAGGTTGCCCAGAGAGGTTGTGGATGCCCCCTTAATCCCTGGAGGTTTAAGGCCAGGCTGGTCAAGGCACTGAGCAGCCTGATGTAGTGGGAGGTGTCCCTGCCTATGGCATGGGAGTGGGAACTTGGTGATCTTTAAGGTCCCTTCCAACCCAAACTATTCTATGATTCTACTACAGGAAAATTCTGCAGACAAAACTAAAGGCAGACACAGCACAGTAATCAGCTCTGGAACGTGCTGCTCTGGAAAGGGATGTGAAATAAGCTGGTAAGACACCATGAATAAGTCACCTCCTTTAATACCTCCCAAGTTCCCTGTCCTGGCTTGGGAAGGGTCCCTGTGCAAGAGCAGCTGAACACAATTTGCAGAGCAGGGGGGATGGTTGCGAAAGACAGTTTGGGAAGAACAAAACCCCACTTGGAAATTTCACTCCCAATATCTGTGACGCAGAACCCAAGGCTTGTTCCAGGCCATTGTGATCTGGCAAGAAAAAGTTCTGCTCCCTCCTGAGAGTGGGGGAGAATCTCAGCTGGTTTCACTCCCAAGGCAAGACACCAGTTGTCTTGAATGATACCAGGTTTCCACGTGCCTTTGCTCATGTTTGCAGACTTTTGAGAGTTGCATCATTTCTTTCCATCATCACATTTGAGAGGGTGGACACTAGCACTCTTCCCAGCCCCAGGGTCAGATTGCTCAGCCTTTGAAGATGTTTCCTTGGAGTCCTCGTTGCTGAATTTCTTGGGCTCTTTGATGTTTCCCCTTGATGTTAGTGCATATCTGGGTGACTCAGTTCCCTCCCTTTCTGGGGGAGATCCGATCTTGTTTGCCAGCTTTGTCTTACATCCCCCTGCTTCAGGAATGGCAAGATACGTGGTCATGGGCCACTGAGTTCAAGGGCTATGAATTTCTGGGAGATTCTGGATTGACCAACATTGTGTCACTCTTTCTCATTGATAGAAACACATTCTCTAGCAGGGGCATCTTTGAGGCATCCTTTCTTCCTGGTGGTCAAATCCTACAGCCCACTTTCATAGGTCTCAGGTTTCCAATAGGGCATTTTACCCTCATTTACACCCAGTTTCACCATGTGGGGCAGAAAGGAGGTTGAAAAAGCCAAAAACACCTCCTCCAGTTTCTTAAGAAAAGTCCCTTTGACCTGTTTCATCCTTCAGGAATTTCTTCTTTGGTCACATCTTTTCTGGAGAACTTTTCTGGCTGAAGGCTGCCATGGGTCACCTTCAACAGCTGGAATCAGCTTTGAACACTTCATGCTCCTCAAGGTTTGCATGAACTACTCACATTGGGATTCAATGTCCTACCTGCTGCACTCTTGCTGCAGACCTCACTGCCATCCAGGGCTGGATTTTGGCACAGAAATTGTGGGGAGTTGCCCTTATATTTAGATCTTTAAACTTGGAAATAACTTGCTTTAGGTCACAGAAAACCAGTGGATAAACCCCAGGATCCTCAGCATGCCCCAGCCTCTTGGGCATGTTTTTCACCAACTCAGATATACATTAACTTTTGGACAAGGAAATGGGTCCCTTTTCCTCTCCTCCTTACACACAAGGACCTCTGAAAGCTGGAACCCCGTGGAAAGAGCAAGGATTTAAATGCTAAAAGCCAGAGAGGAGAAACCAGAGTTTGCCCCTAGCACCACTGGCACTGCTGTAATTAAGTGCATGGAGTGAGAAGGGGGACATGGGCAAACTCAAGATAAACAAGCTGCTATTAGCACTGCCATCCCAAGCCAGTGATGACTCCATGAGAATAAACCCCCTGGGCCAGACCACTTGAGGAGCTACAACAAAGGATTCAAACGTGTTTCCTCTTGGAACAGGATGAAGCAAAGCATCTGCAACCCCATCCATCGGGCCAGGTTTTCAGCTCCCCTCTCCCCCTCCCAATCCTCCATCCAGAAGAGCTCTGCTTCTCATCCACATCCACCCTCTGCTTTGAAAGCAAAGCTTCCTGCTCTGGGCTATTTCTGACCTCTCTGAAGCAGGGTCCCAAGGCAGGTGGCTGCAGAGCCTGGGGACACACTGCAGGAGCTGCAGAGCTTGGGATGCTCAGGTACATGCTCTAGGGAGTGTGGCTGTTTGCTCATTGAAACATGACAAGATGTTTCCCTGCTTGATTGGATCTAAGCAGACCATGGATCATCCACTCTCCCAGCAGTTAAGAAAGAAATAGAGGCTGTTTGCCACCCCCCCCCCCACTCCTTGTTTTCAGACTCTGGTGTTTCTGCCTGTACATTTATTCCCTCCCATTCACAGGGATGTAGAACGAGGCAGCAGCTGTAATGTAATACCAGAGCCCTGTGTGTATAAACTCTGGAAACACCACTGGAGCTGGCCTATTATCGTGAGACCAATCTGAGCAGGAAATATTATCATTACCAGGGGGCATTATTTTTTCCAATCACACTTCATATCAGTTGTCATCAAACCCCGTGTTTTATATAGTGTTACAATAGCCACGGTTGCCATGAATTGTCTCTGGATGGACTGTAAGTATTAAAAACAAAATAAGAAGCATATGTTGGAATGTCTGAAACCAGCAGACGAAACTCAAGGCTTTGACAACGTTAAGAGTTTGGGGTTTTTTTGGGTTTTGGTTTTTTTTTTTTTGGAAGGAGACAGATTTTAGCAATAACATTCCACTTTTGTTAGTCTACCCACCAGTATCTAACCTGCCCTATAACATCTCACTGGAGTTTACAATTTCCTTCACCTCCTGTTCCTCTCTAATGTAAACTCTCTGGCTTTTCTCGAGCGTGTGGCTTGGAAGAGGAATAGCTGAGGCTCCAGCCTCTCAGGTGCCAAGTGGAAACCTTCCTTTGCAGAGGACAGGCAAGAATGAATGCAGAACCTTAGGAAAACACTTATCCACAGTGATTTTTTTGAGTTTTTTTCTTTTTTTGTTTTTCCCTCCTCCTGCTTGAGCTGTAGCAAAATGTCAAAGGCATGATGCACGCATTCCTTTGAAGCCATTCCACTGCCTGATGATCCATTTTGCTTACGAAAGGAATGTACTCTCTGTGCTGTGATTTTTTTTCTTGGAGGCCTCCACAGCCATGTAATAACTGCCAGGAACACTGCCAGGTTCTCCCCTCTTCCTTATGCATTCCAAAACTTCCATCCAGCAAGCAATAAATAGAAAAAAAAAATAATTACCCAAAGGAAGAATTCTCTCCTGAACAAATATTGGCTTTGTGACGAGAAGGAGCTTGTGAAATGCCTGTTTGCCTACCAAGCCCACTCAGTCTATTTCTGATTCCCCAAGAACATAATGACCTGTATACCAGATTTTATTCTTTTTTTTTTTTTTTTTGCATGGCCGGCAAGAACTGTAACAAACATACAGGAAGGAAAGCACTCTATTGTTGCTGTTGGTCTTTGGGAGGGTTTTGTTCTGTGCTTTTAACTTCACTACTTACAAAAAATGAAGAAAAAAAGTTTAACCTATTCATCAGTTGTCCCAGTTTTTCCCTAACTCATTAGCTGCTTAAAAATATTCAGTAAATGAGCTTGGGTTAAGTCAGTTTTGAGCTATTATGTGCCTCACATGCAAACTTAAATATTTATTTAAATGGTATTTCACAGATCTAGTGCAAGATGTCCCTGCTCACTGCAGAGGGGTTGGACTAGATGGCCTTAGAATCATAGAATCATAAAATCAGAGAGTTGTAAGGGACCAAGATATAAGGGAGATTTTTTTTTTTTTACATGGAGGCTGGTGAAACACTGGCCCGAGCTGCCCAGAGAGGTGATAGATGTGATAGATGTCCCATGCCTGGATATATTCAAGGGCAGGTAGGAAGAGGCACTGAGCAGCCTG
>VZTY01025368.1:0-52035 GCA_013400935.1 Turnix velox
GAACTAGATGATCTTTAAGGTTAGTGGGGTTATTTCAGTGACCAGTCGTAAATATGAGTGATGGTACCTGAACTGACTAAATGTTGAAAGCCAGGAACAATGGTCAGAGAAAGACAAGCTAGGGGAGCCTACATAACACAAAGCAGTGGAAACAAAAAGCTGGTATCACCTCTTAGATACAGCCCGTAACAGCAAAAAAAAAAAAAGGGAAGTAGTATTTAGAGATGCTTTCTTTCTTGCAGTTGAAGGTACCCATTGTGGACCACGACAGAAATGCAAGAGCAGCACATGCTTAGAAACTGAATTCCTCAGAAGGGAAAGATATGCCTCTTCGTAAAAGAAGCAAAAAAAGCCAAAAGAAAACAAAAAACCTCCACCAACACACCACAAACCAACAAGACCAACAAACACAAAATCTGTCACTATTGAAAACCTGGTCTTGCTTTTTCCCACAACTCTGAAGGGCAAATTGAGTCCTCTCTGCACTCATAGAGTGTCACAATATGGTTGCTTCAACAACATTATTGTGCAGCTAAACATGGAAGCGTTAAAAGCGGATGAAACCAGTCAGGCTGCATCACTCTGCAACTCCGAGAGCACACATGGATGGGTTTGATGAGCTGAGGATTATGCAACCGTGGAGCCTCAATGCCATCTAGTGGCCATTTGTACTCTCGAGCGCCATATCTCAACAAGTAAGGGCTATGGTGTAACAGAAAGATAAACTCTTAATATCTGAATGCGGGCAAGTGCATTTTAATTAACTATAATGTGATTCAAAACACTGGATATTATCAGATGGCATCCTTTTTTCGGATATTGAGCTATTGGAGCAGGCCCAGAGGAGGGCCACAAAGCTGATGAGTGGACTGGAGCACCTCCCTTCTGAGGACAGGCTGAAGGAGTTGGGGTTGTTCAGCCTTGAGAAGAGAAGGCTCAGGGGGGACCTCAGAGGAGCTTCTCAATACCTGAAGGGGGCTACAGAAAGGCTGGGGGAGGACTTTCTAATAGGGTCCAGGATGGCAGGACTAGGAGTAATGGATGCAAAGTGGAAGAGGGGAGATTTAGGCTGGATCTAAAAAAGTTCTTTCCTGTGAGGGTGGAGACACTGGAANCTCACAGTGAAGAACGTATTTGTTATATCCAGCCTAAATTTCCCCTCTTCCACTTTGCATCCATAACTCCGAGTCCCACCATCCTGGACCCTATTAAAAAGTCCTACTCCAACCTTTCTGTAGCCCCCTTTAGGTACTGAGAAGCTACTATGCCCATGACAGGGGTTTTTGAACTAGATGATCTTGAAGGTCCCTTCCAACCCAAACCATTCTATAATTCTGTGATTGTACCAGATGTCATTGCACTCAAAATTTTATCACTTTTAATCCCAACATTTTGTTCTGATATGTAGTTTCTAACTGATCCCTTTTTTCTATAAACAAAAGAATGTAAAACACTTCTCATGCATTTAGTTGCTGGAACATTCCTCTAAAGCAACCAAAATCTCATCATGAGCCTTTTCTGAAATAGCAAGGCAATACTTGGTCTTTTTGCAACATAATCTGCAGTAATTGCCATGGGGAGAATAGGTATGTGTGTTTATGCACTGTTCTGTGCTGAGTAAGAAAAACACCTTTCTGCTGGACATAGATGATTTTTAAGGTCCCTTCCAGCCTGAACTATTCTATGATTCTAAGTGTTGTACATTCATAAGCCTGTTACTTTAGGTGTTGATGATAGAGTGTACGTGCAGTTAGATGCAGACTTTGGGTATGTTGATTTTTTAATTTTTTTTTTCTTGTGTGTGAAATTGAACATCAACCATAGCATTGGCTTGAAAGGGAATTTTCCATTTATATGACAGTATTGCCACGTCTGTCATGCTCTGCAGGGTTTTAAAACCATTGAATCTCACACAGGAAATGTGCAAATATATTTATAGGTTTTGTTCTAAATGGTACATGAAAAATTTGGTTTCTAGACATCTTGTCTTCTGCTTCGTATTGCCATGGGCACTTATTAGTATTCCAGGGAGGCTTGGTTGTCATGGTGAAGTGTGTAGTTGTTCCATGTTTCCATGGCAACTTCCACCATTATGTACCTTCAGCAGATCCTCTAGCAAATCTGTTTGGGTAAATCTAAGATGACCTTATGGATAGCATGAATGTTTTAAACAACATTACCATCTTATCCCTGGGTGATAAGTATTACAGACGTGTTTGATATGTTAATGTGGGCCCCTAAACTATATACAATCTGATTTGAATTCAGGGAAATGCTTTTCAAAAAGCAGCAGCAGGGAACAGCTTGACCTCTAAAGACGTTTAAGCAAATTCGTGGAGTTGAAGCTGTTTACATTTTTCACATGTTCTTGTGCATTTCTGGATTTGAAGTGAAAGCATCTCTCAGCTTGCAGCTTCTGCCTTGAATGATTTTCAGCAATCAACCTGTTTGTGTACATCTAGGTGCACATGAAGAGAGTTTTCATCTTTGAACCTCCTTTTTCTAGGAAGAGAAAGCAAGTTACTTGCTGTCATGCAGCTTGCTTTGGTTTGCTTAGGGAGCAAGATGATGTTGCCAGTGGTAGCAGCACTTGTAGATGGTTATCTTTGCATCAGGAAGTTTGCTCTCCATTGATGGGGAAGTTGTTTTGATAGATGTTTAGAAACGTGATAGACAGATCAACAGACAGATCTGTCAGCTCCTTGTTAATGATAGGTTGTTAATTTTTTTCCTCCACTCATACTTTTAAAAAATGTTACATAATGTACAAGAAGATGATGAAAAAAACCCTCTGGGTTTTTGCAATACTCCAATAGATGTGGCTTGCTGTGTTTTCAAAAGGGGAATATGCCCATGTCCTTTTGGATAAAGCATCTTGTTTCTTCCCTGTGTAGATGCCCATCCTGTGTCTGTTGTTTAGTCATAGAAATTATCTAGAAAAATGTACAATTGGATGTACTGTAAAAATCTAATTCTTTGAAATAAAATATAAAAAAAGATAATGCAGTATTCCTAAGAAATGGTGATTTGACACATCTGGGAGAACTTTCTTCTGCTTAGCCATAAAGCATAAGGCTTTCTGCAGCCTTCTGTCATAGTTTCTATTTTTTTCTTTGTGTAACTTAGAGAAAATTTTTGAATTATATTATTTAAAGTTGTAAATATTAGAATTCACTTTATCAGCCCATATCCTTATTCTTTTGCTTTAAATTGATAAGTGGATTTGCACAGATCCCATAGCCTCTTTCCTGACAGCATGTAGATTCAGATATGTCTTGGAGTCCCTTTTCTGTCAGCTGTTTTGCTGTTCAGTAGAATGATAGAATCATTTAGGTCGGAAAAGACCTTCAAGTTTATCAAGTCCAATCATTAACCTAGCACTACCAGGTCTACCACTAAACCAGATCTCTAAGCACCATGTCTAAATGCTTTTTAGATAGCTCTGGGGATGGTGAGTCAACCACCTTCCTGGGCAGCGTGTTCCAATATTTGACAAACCTTTAAATGAAATTGTTCATATTACCCAAATTAAACCTCCCTGATACAGCTTGAGGATGTTTCCTCTTGTCCCTTCTGCTTCTCACTTAATAGAGGAGATTGAGTTCCACCTCACTATAACTTCATTATAGAGAGCAATAAGGCTTTCCTTCAGCCTTCTCTTCTCCAGGATGAACAATTCCAGTTGCCTCAGCTGCTCCTCATAAGAATTGTGCTCTAAACCTCTGACCACCTTCATTGCCCTTCTCTGGAGCTGCTCTAGCACCTCAGTGTCTTTTTGGTAGTGATTGGCCTAAAAGCAGACACGGTACTCAAGATCTGGCTTCACCAGTACATACTACAGAGGGATAATCACTTGCCTAGTCCTGCTGGTCACTCTGTTTCTGATACAGGCCAGGATGCTGTTGGATTTATTGTCCACCTGGGCACACTGCTGGCTCATATTCAGATGACTGTTGACCAACACCCCCAGATATTTTTCTGCCAGGCAGCCCTGCAGCTGCTCTTCCCCAAGTGTTTGATGAAGTTGTTGTGAGAAAAGGTATCAAAGGCTTTACTAAAGCCCAGATAGAAACATTCTCCTTACTCAAGGAGGATGACCCCCTCTTTCTCCAAGAGATGTAAACTCTCAATTTTGTGATCTTTGTGGCTATCACATCATCCACAAGTCCTTCTGAATTCACAAACAACAGAATCCAGCAGGATATCTTCCCTAGTTTTCTCACTCAGCAGCTGTGTCAGGAAGTTATCTTCCAAGTAGTCTACAAACATCCCAGACTTACTTCTCTACTGTAGAGTACTTCCAGCAAACATCTGGGAAGTCCCCTATGAGAACAAGGGCTAGTGATTGTAAGACTTATCCCATCTGCTTATAGAATGTATCATCTGCTTCTTCATCCTGGTTAGATGGTCTCTAACAGACTCTTACCTTGTTGGCATTCTCTCTTATCCTTAACCAAACCCACCTATTGCCACCATCATTAAGTTCTAGACAGTCAAAACACTCCCTAACAAATGGGGCTGCCCCTCTGTCTGTCCTTTCTTGCCTGTCCCTTCTATAGAGCGTGTGCCCATCCATTGCAGGCTGTGGAGTTTGGCACAGCAAGTTTCAGTGAAGGCAATTTCCAGTATCTGTGCTGAAAAAGACTTTTTATGCTGTTGCTTAGAGAACACCATGAACTCAGATGGGAGCTGATAATCAAACAACTGAGTTACGTTTTCCAGCAACACTGTCTTTCAGTGTGCTGAAAGCTGTGACATCTGGGAAAGTTAATGCTTTTTGTTGCTTCTATGTTTCTTCAAATTGAGTTTCCGTTCAAACTGAGTCAGGCTGCATGGCCTGATTTGCACCTGTACTTCTGCAAATGCAGCCTCACTGTGCTCCTAAAATTGAGTAAGAACAGTATGCTTTTAAGCACTGTTTTGTAAAACAAAAACACGATGCATGGAAAAGAACTTTCTTTTATAAGTTTGTTGAAGTATTTTTAAAAATATCTTTATCCTACAACATTGATGCAGTTTTACTTTGCAGCAGCTGAATCTCTCTCAGTGTGCAGCTGGCAGCTTTCTTTAGTAATTGTACTCTAAATGTTAGTGTAGCAGCACTTAAACATCCAGCCCCTTTGAAGCAATGAGTCTGAAACAGGCATCTGCAGTGACCAGGACAGCTTGCTGTTTGTCCTGATCAGCACTGATTCTTCATCAAGTCCTTTTGTATTCTAGATAGAATTTACCTTTCTCTCTACCTACCTTTCCCTGGAATTGCCTGCTGGATCACTTTTATCCTACTTCTGTATGTTGCCAATGTTGGGTCAGGGGAGTTACTTCAATTTCTTTCTATTCTTTATGTTTAGTCCCTGCTAGATTAAGAAGAGGGAGAATACAGTAAGGCTTCTCAGTCATAATTAGAAGTACAAACCCACAAAAATTCCAAGAGACAGTTGACTCTAGTCTGCAGTTCTGGTGTTCGCAGTTCGGAAGATGAGAACACTGCTCAAGCTTAGAGTTTTCCTGAAAAGAGCTTTGGGAAGTACCTTTGATTTTTTCACAAACACCTGAGGCATGCTCAGGCTCTGCCTATGGAGGGCCTTTCCCTGAAGCATTGGATTTAATGTACAAATGAAAAAGAGACTCCAAAATACCTGACATAATACAAGAAAGCATCAGAGTACACTCCTGTACCCTTAAATTAACCTTGCAAGCATGGATGATGCTTTGCTATTTGGAAATTTATTGTTTGTGATCTTTCCAATAGAAGCACAACAGTTGAATAACTGAATTACCCAAGTTATTGGGTAATTTTTCTTCTTATCAACTGGAACAGTATATTGAAAGCAAGAGCTAGACTTCAAATTACAGAATCACAGAATATCAGGGACAGGAAGGGACCTCAAGAGATCATCTTGTCCAGTTGCCCTGCCACAGCAGGTACACCCAGATCAGGTCACACAGGAAGGTGTCCAGGTGGGGTTTGAATGTCTTCAGAGAAGGAGACCCCACACCCTCTCTGGGCAGCCTGTGGTTCCTTAAAATATGAGTTCTTGTAGAACAATGGCTTTCTCTACCAGAAAGACTGCAACCATCAAGGGTTCACATGAGAATTTAGATGTAACTTATTTAACTCCAGCTTTTGAATAGTCTGTCATAATCATAGAATAGTTTGGGTTGGAAGGGACCTTAAAGATCGTGGAGTTCCAATCCTTTGACAGTCTCATACAAGTGCATTTTGAGTAGGAGATAATTACTCTTTTCTAATTAGTAAATTGTGTGACATGAGAACTTTATTTTCACTATTCTGTATACTATAAGCCATTAAGTTTTAAAAATGGCTGTTGTGAATCTAAAAAATATCTGGTATGCTTTATAGGAGCTTTCTGTTTAGCTACTAAATACGTTAAAGTAGATGCTGAGTCTACTTAACAGATTTTAACTTAACAAAGGTAGGTTGTCTAATACATCACTTCTGTACAAATTACTACAGCAGATATTTCTTTTTCAATTGAGAAATCAAATCCAAGCTCAAAGTCTATTCTGTTGTTGTGGATATAGTGGAGCTATATTGAATTAAAATTGAGCAAAGGGAAGGCAGCACAGGGATTAAACCAACCCAGACAAGTTAAACCATATAATATGATGGAAATGCAAGCTTGTAATGGGTATAAATAATGCATGTATCATTGTTATGATATATGAGGAAAGTTACTGTTTGTCTTCATTATATTTTTATTAAGGACAAAATACTTTCTGTTCACAAAGTGCTGATTAAGGTGATAATGCCATTTCACCAATAGACTTAAAACACTGATTGTGTTTAATAAGGTCTTCCTACAATACAAGTTAGAAGATGAACATCAGCCTGGAGAAGAGAAGGCTCAGGGGGGACCTCCTAGTAGCTTCTCAGTACCTGAAAGGAGCTATAGAAAGGCTGAGGTAGGACTTTTGAATAGGATCCAGGACAGCAGGAATAGAAGTAATGGATGCAAATTGGAAGAGGGGAGATTTAGGCTGGATGTAAGAAGGAAGTTCTTTGCTGTGAGGGTGGTGAGACACTAGAAAAGGTTTGCCAGAGAGGTTGTGGATGCTCCCTCAATCCCTGGAGGTGTTTAAGGCGAGGCTGGATGAGGCATTGAGCAACCTGGTCTATGGGAGGTGTCCCTGCCCATGGCAGGGGGGTTGGAACTAGATGATCTTGAAGGTCCCTTCCAACCCAAACCATTCTATGATTCTATAAAAGTATTTATCTGAATTGATGTTAGGTCTTCAAGTGGTGAAGCTTTTCATATCTGATCAAATCATTAAAAGGAATTTCCCATTGTCACTTTTCTACACACCTCAGATTTCAAGTCTGCAACTTGTGCAATAGTTTAATATTTTATAGAAGTATAATATTTTATAGAAGTACTAATAATTTCTACATTGTCTTCCTGTTACTTTCTTCCAGCTTGCTAATGGAGGTACAGGTTGCTAAGTTCCAGGGATGTTCAGGTGCTGGGTCAGTCAATTGAAAGCATTTGAAAGCAGTGGTGTGCTCTTTGCTCAACTGAGCTTAGTGAAAATGCTCTGCATTCTCCTACTGCATCAGTTGCAGACCCCTGTGAGAGGAGAACAGTGCTTTGAAGCTAGTTTTTAGGATGCTGCCTGTGCGAAAGTCAGTCTTTAGTGTGGCGTCTGTGATCCCAGCTGTGGCTGCTGTATGTGCTTTTTCAATACTGTTTTCAACCCTTTCTTAAGGTGATGTGTGGATTCTGGGATATACTGGGAGAGAGTGTAGTTTTGCAGGAGTCTTGCTTTAAAGCCATATTAAACTGCATTGTGGAGGCATCTCTACATCTGTGAAAGGGTATGATCATACAAGGTTTTTTTGGTAGTTGATGAGAGAACCCTGAAAACAGAGCCTTCTGTCTGGTAGCTGACCACAGCATGTGCTTTCTTGGTTCTGGAGCTAGCATAGCTCCTTTGAGCTATGTAGACAATCTGGAGTACCAGCTGCTTTGGTGGGTAGCTGGGTCAAAACCAGTGCTGACCTGCTTAGGTGTGCTGCAATTCTCTGTGGAAAACTGTGAATGCAGTAGCCTGTGGCACAGGTAACCAGAGTGGACACCAACTGTGGAAGGTAGTTGCACATCTTGAGTAGGACAGGTCAAAAAAGAAATTTTCTGTTGTTTCTACATAATCTTTAAGTGTGTGTGGGGTTTTTTGTTGTGCTTGTTTGTTTTTCTTGAGAAGAAGACTCGGAATAAAAGGCCACAGTAAAATGGAAATAGGAAAAGACTGTATGTAGCAATATGTCCAGTTATAGGTCTTGCATTATTGCTTGTGACCTGCATAGATGAATTATTGTGCAATGCCTTTATCTATGTGACCTAGAAATATGAGCATTGCACCTACTTACCACTTGCAGAGCATTCTCCTTTAGTTCAAGTGTTGGACAGTAATGAAAGGAGCTTGTTCCCTTTGGGAGTCAAGCCCTTTATGCAGAATGTAGTTTTGCAACTGAGATAAAGAAGAATATCCATTAGCTACCAGTAATAGTGCTTGTATCTTCTTTGCTGGATTCTGGATACTAAATGGCATGACATTAAAATGCTACAAAAGCTTTTATTGAAATGGGGGCTAGTGCATCATTTAAGTGTTTAAAATGTGCTAGTTCTGAGTGATAAAAAAGCTCCTCAGAATTCTTACATCAGCTGAGGGTGCTGCTGTGATCTCAAAGGGAAAATGGTGATCTGTAGCACATGCAGTTTCTTTAGAAAGAAATGCTAATATGTCTGTGCCTGTTTTCTGTGTTCTGGTTCACTGTGTTCAAGTGTGTGATAGGACTAACCTGAGTCTCTGGAACTCCCATGTGATTTCAGCACAAAAAATGTGTTGTGAGAGAGGAAGTAGGTGACTGGGAGTTGGGTCTCCACGAAAAGGCACTCAGGAAATTTGAAATGTGTCCTAGAAATGTTTTCCAAATGTAGAAGCAATAATACAAATGATTGTCTGAAACTTCTATAAAAATTTACGAGTTCTACCAACAATACACATTATTTTTTAAAATTTGGATCAATACTGAGAGTGATTTAATTTTTTCCTTCTCTGTGTCTTAACAGGCTCCTGAAGTGTCACCTCTTTATCATATTGATTGTTTTCATTATTGGATTTCTGTTTGACTGTGTGTATTGTGCTTTGGTCAAGCTATAAAATAATCCTTAGTGTTATATTCCCTTTCTGCATCTTGTATGAGAACTGTTGAGTAGATTCCATGCAGTTCAGTTCAGTGTCTTGAAGAATGCACAGAATACATTTCTTTCTCTGTGACAGATTAAGTAGGCTCTACCTGATCCTGGAATTATTTAAATTTGTTTGTGTATCATTAACTAGTACTCACTAAATGTCCCACTGCTGTAGTAATGCCCTGTGGTAAAGCAGTTTCTGTTGAAGAATGCATGAAAGTTTTGTGAGTCCCTAGTCGTTTTGTCCCTGAGATACTGTATTTTAGGTTTGTTTTTCTTTTTTCATTGATAATCCTGCCTAACTGGTAGTGATAGGAATGTATGCAAGTCCTGGCAAATGTCACAGGAAATGGGAACCATTCCGTATTTCTAATCCCTTCTCATCGTGGAGCAAATGACAAGGGAGATCTTGTTTGTGATACCTGTTTTTTTCTAAAGGTAGATAGTGATTAAATTTCTCAAAATCCTGTTTACACTGTCTGAAAATGTAGCCTCACAACTGCATTGATGTTTTATTCTGGATTTAAAGATGGGCTTTCATAAGTATCAACCTAAAATCAGTAATACAAAAAATAGCATTTGCAACTGTGTGTACATCTATATGCACATGGAAACATTTCATTTACCCACACGCACACAATTCATTACAATAATCATGGACATAAACTTGTGCTGTGGTGCTTTCCTTTAACCACCTGCTGCCACCTGTATCATTGGGATGCTGTAAATCTGTTTTCTTTCAAACTTGTATGTTAGACAAGACACCAGCAACTGTAGAGAGAACTGAGTGTTGTAATGCTGTCATTTACAGAAACTTCAATGTAATCTAGATATAAATGGATGAGAAAAGGAACCAAGAATAAGAATAGTTCAGCCCATTGTACTCCTTGTCCCTTGTAAGTGCTTCTGTGTTTATGGAAAGTGCAGACCTATTCAACTTCCTCACCACAAACATGCAACCTAAATCCTGCAGCTCCTCATTTGTCAGAAAAGATTTTAAAGACACCTGAATGTGCTAACACCAGTAACCTTTATACTAAAGTTCGTCACTCGTTGCCTGACTAACACTTTTTTCCTAATGCAAATTGTGGAGAATGGAGAAGCTAGTGTTTCCATGGAGTATGAGAAACATAGTAAGGAGCACTACTTGCCCACTGGAGACACACCAGGGCAATTTGTTACTCTGAAACTGATGTCCCAGGGATTGACATGCTTGGTTTTGTTGAGCTGCAACACTTTAGTAACCAGAATATTGTCTAGGGAAACAAATACTTTTAGTGTGAGGGTGGTGAGACACTGGAAGAGGTTGCCCAGAGAGGTTGTGGATGCCCCCTCAATTCCTGGAGATGTTTAAGGCCAGGCTGGATGAGGCATTGAGCAACCTGGTCTAGTGGGAGGGGGTTGGAACTAGAAGGTCCCTTCCAACCCAAACCATTCTATGACTCTGCTCATATATTTCACTTTGTAGCCTCTAGATTAGGCCACTGTCATAGTTCTGTAATGAATGGATTCCTTTACCTATATGCCAAATGTGGAGAAAGGCTCCAGTGCTCTCATTAATGACATGTTTGTACTAACCTGCTAGTTAAATTCATGCTATTCATGCTGTTTGCTAAGTGCTGTGGGTGAATGTTTCTTCCCCTCTGTACATCCTTTTTACGGCACCGTAGGTGTTACAATATCAGGCAGACCACAGAAAATACTGATTATCAGCCAGATTCCTATTGAGCTGTTCTAATTTTTCTCATGTTTTCCATTATGCACATTGCAAAAGTATAGGAATTATATCTTTGCAATCTTTTGTAGTGTTTCTTCCAGTTTCATGGAAAGAATTTAGCCAGTCTATCATTTGTTCTCAAATCTAACTTGCTGGTTAGTTTACAAAAACCTGTAATAACTGCCAAAGCAACATATGTGAGTGGCATGAATGGTATTGTAGTTAGCAGCCAGCTACACTAGCTTCTTAATTCATCACTCAGTATGGGGGAGTGATAATTTAGCATATGGACAGTCTCTTCAGATGCTGGTTTGTTAATTTAGATATACATCCATTTGAGAAGCAGGTTTGATTTCTAAAGGAATTTCTCTTTGAGGGTTTTGACCATTATTTAGTAGTGTTGAGGTATCAAAGTTAGAGCTGTGACCCAATGAAAGTCTTTCCTTCTATGCTGGGAGAGAATGGAAAAAATGGCAACATAAATTATTTCCTTGGAATTCTAAAGGTGTCTTCAGGTTCTTTAAGTTGAGTGATTTGTAGTATTTTGCATAATTTATGAATTAGAGCTGGAATTAGAGATGGAATCTATTGCTTGTTTAGAATTATAGACAGATAATTACTGAGCTGGAATGTAGTTTTACATTATTGTGAGAAAACTTACTACATTATTTTGGGTTTTGTACTAATTATTAGTTAAATGTTTTGTATTCAAGGGTAATCTTATGATAAGAACTTGAGAGACTTATGATGTGAAAATAATTCACTCCATTACTGGGGTTATTGGACAGAATATATTCATTTGGGAAAAGAAATACTCTGAGCTATTTGAATTTTCATGGTAATATACAGAGAATTAACTGAGCTTTATATAAGTACTGTTCATGCTGCATTTAAAAAAATGAAATTATTGCTTTCTCACTGTGACAAAAACCCAAGTGTATTTATTTCTTGAGCTTAGTTTCTCTCAGGGATTTTAAGTAGGTAAGTTTCTTGGGGATTTGCAGTAACTTTTATATGAAGAGTAGAAAAAGAGAAGTTCTAGTTGATGCCTTTTTAGTGGGGCTGTTCCTATAATGAAGGTGATGTTTTTGCTTTGGTGACATTCTGGGCAGTCTGTGACAGTGCAAGTGTACTCTCATTCCATCTGACTTTTATTTTATCCACAAAGAAAGCAAGTAGAGATGTGACTAATTTCAAGCTTAGCTTAATGTTTTGCAATGGTTAGAAAAACCAAGCACTTCAAAGAGAGCAACTGTTCTGTGGGAAGACATAAATGCTATTAAAAACAAACCAAACCAAACCAACAAAACCCCAGCCCTCCCCCAGAATCAAAGCAACAACAAAAAGAACCAAACCCCAAACAATTTCTCAAATCAAATAACTGCTTCTCATGTTAACAGCTCCACTGATCAAATAAATCTCTTTACATTTCAAATAGATTTGAGAGAACAAGTAGATTAGTGTTCTTTACTGGATCTGGGTTGGCATTAATTCTTACTTCTTCATTTCCTACATTTTCTTACATTTAGAGTCACAGAGTTGAAACAGATGGACTTCCATAAAAAGCCAGTGTTTCATTAGATTGGCAGGTTCAGCTTCCTGCTTTTTCACCTGAAGAACTGAACAGTTGGATAGTCCTAACTCTGTAGAGATCCAAGAAAGATTCCGGGGACTTGTGTCATAGCCCTCTAAAATCTGCTTGGCCTCTATCCCAGCCCCTCCCAGGAAGTCACTGCTTGCATAGCCATGTCTTCTTTGACTGCTTTCCTTGTTGAAAAGCATTTGCTCAAGCTCTGTGGGTGACGCCTCAAGTGCAAAGCCATCAAGATGGTTAAAAGTGAAGTGTGCTGAAGAGTGTGGTCTGAGTCTGCTCTTGCTGGTTTTTACCAAGAAGATGAATCATAGAATAGTTGGGGTTGGAAGAGACCTTAGAGATCATCTAGTTCCAACTCACCTCCAGAGGGCAGGGACATCTCCCACTAAACCAGGTTTCATCCAGCCTGGCCTTAAACACCTCCAGGAAGGGGGCATCGACATCTTCTCTGGGAAACCTGTTCCAGTGTTTCACCACCCTCACAGGAAAGAACTTCTTTATTATATCTAGCCTGAATCTCCCTTCTTCCAGTTTACATCTGTTAATCCTATTCTTTCTGTCACAAATCTTATTAACAAGTTCTGTATCGCTACTGTTTGGAGAGTGCAGGAATTCTCTGTGTGTTTATCATATTTTCTTTTGGGTCTTTGTTCTCCCCATAGGCATAATCTTGCAGCTTCTTTGCTTGTCTCTATGATTTTTTTTCTAAAATGGAGTGATGTCATGATCTTTTGGTGCTCTGAAGGTTCTCATTTTGCCATTTCTTTCTGCCTAGTGTCTCAATATGCTAGGGTTTAAAATAATTTTTTTAAGTTTTTAAAATATTTTAAAATCTTTTGCCCTATGACAATGATCTGTTTAGAAGCACTGTATGAATAGATTTCCATGAGACAAAGTTTTTTTTTATTTTTTTAAATAAAGGACCCTGTGTTGAAAGCAATTGGTGTTATATCCCTGTGTGATGTCACCATTGTATGGGATGTGATACAGTTACTGTGACATCAAGCAGTTATGGAATGAGAAATGTGTTGGGGTGTCATTCAGCTGCAATGTGTATTGTGACTTCATACTTCTGATGTTCCATATTGTACTTTCTGTTACAGTGTCCTGTGTATATTCCTCAGGTATTTACTCTGAAATGATGACCTGGGTGTTTCCTTGGTAGACTTTTGCTGTCTTTTCATGCAAACTTTGCTTATTTTTTTGTACTCCTATGTGACTTGTTTTACCTACTAGTTTTAATTCTTTTCAATTTGTTTTATTTTTAGGTACACCACAAATTCTACCCTCCAGGAAGTCCTAGAAAGGTAAAACCTTAAGATCAGTATTGTAGCAGTATGATGAGGGAAAAACAAAGCAAACACTGGCATGTAAACTCAGACAATGAAAAGAAGTCAGATTTTTATTACAGGGGAAAACGGAGACTGGTGTAATGTCAAATCTTTGTAATGGTCAAATTTTCTTAACCACTTGTTTATCTGTTGTCTTACATTCTTGTCTTTGCTGCTTTGGAGGCTCTTCTGATTAATTTGTTTCTGTAAGAATCTGTGTTGTGGTTGTGCACTTGTTTAGTGTTCTACATCATAGATTGCTTTGTTTATGTGAGCAAATAAAAAATAAGTCCTCCTAAATGATAATGCCTTTATTGTGATTTGATTGGAAGACTTATTTGGTTTAGTCCACAATTTAGTCCAGTCTCTAACCTGGCTTAAGAGAAAAAGGTGAACAAAATAACCAGGATCTAGGAAGTTTTAGTCCAAATCTCAGTTTCTTTTCCATCATCTTTTTTTTTTTCTCTTGCTTGGGTAACATTTATCTGGAATATACCAACTGGCAATTTATGAGGCAGGGTGTTGCACAGAGAATAAACTTAGTTCAGGTTAAGTTTCTGTGGATTTGTACTGTGACTGGACAGTAGGTGTTCCCTCTAGTTGTTATGATCACCTTTGGAAGCAAATGTGAGCAGTTATCATTTAATCATTTAATCAGATGGTTATGGAGTCTGCATATCTCATCATTGACTTTATTCCCCCGAGGTGTGGAAATTCAGTTTTCTAGAAGAGAGCTGCATTATAAAAGCCTATCATATATTTCTTTTTCAATAAAAGCATTTGGCAGAACTGTATTCCACTTAAATTTCAGACTTTGTCTAATGATGCAAAAATTTTCATCACCTGATTTTTCATGCAATTTTTTGTGATGTAAATATCAGTGTTTGGTAGCAGTATTCTAAATTTTGCTGTTACAATCATTGTATATGCCCATTGAAGCCTACTACAGTGGCCATCATCTTGGTAGAGAAGAATCATTTATGATCATACTCAAGTTCAAATCATTTGGGAGGCTGAACTGAGCTCTCATCTTGCTATTGTGACCAGCAACAGGGGACATCAACTGGTACAGTGGTCTTCTGGCATCACCATTAGAAGTTTAAAAGTGTAATGAACTTCAGTAAGGCAGAAAATCTACACTGAACTAGGGAAGGATAAGGAGGAGGGGGAGAGGAAATGGCTAAACCTGGTCCTACCTGCCTTTAATCCCTTGTCCATGTTCAAACTGCAACATCTTCAGATGCCCTCTTCCAATGTTTTTAACCTTAAGTCAGCTCTTGTTTTTAATCCTTCTGGGACTTGGGAACCTTTGAGTGCTCTGGTAATAAGTCAGGAGGGAAGAAATAGGGAATCTTATCAGACTGGCCAAGACTGATATTTTCCTTTAGTTGTTACTGACAGTAGTTTACACTAACAAATTAGCTTGAATATTTTTATGCTGAAAGAAAAAGGAATATAAAAACATAATAAGTTTTAAAATATAGGAAGAATACAAGAAATTGAGAAATGAACTCAAACCACTTTATTTGTTTATATGTGTATTTTTAAACTGACAGCCCTTGTCTGAAAATGTCATTAATTTCTCTTCTCCTTGACATTAAGAATGTTCTTTTTTGTTGTTATTGTTGTTCATGAGGCTATGCCTTACTGTTATAGCTTTAACTTTTCATGACTCAATCCAAATTCCAACATTTTACTTATTTCGAGAGCTTTGAACAAGCTGATGTTTGAGACTAAAGCTTTTTTCATTCCTTGGGTTCCATATTTGTGTGGGATGAGAATCATATGGCAGGATTTTAGAAATCTAGTTCATCACTTCAGTCTTTTGTGCCAGTTATCTTTCTGGTCAGGACTTTGATTTAAAGGCCTGGAGGTGACAGTTGGTATCTGTAAGTTATTTTATTTTTTTTTTAGAAGTTAAATTGAGTTAATAGCAATAGCCCTAAGTCAAGGCTGGGGGAAAGAAACAAGCAGACTCTGAGGCAGTGACCCTCAGGCTGTAACACACATCATGGTAGGTGCAAAGTTGCTGGAGGATTAATGATCTTATGGAAATTGAATGATTAAGCAGTGATAAATGCATTGGATAAGTGATGTTTGCTCATCCAGGTTTCTGCAATGCCACATCCTTGAGTCAGGGAGTTACTAAACTTTTTCAACCTTACACTGAGTAGATGATGGTGGAGTAGTTGAGGATCCTATTGATCATTCTATGCAGGGGTTTTTGGGACAAAAAAAGAAGACCCAAGCAAAATAATTTTCAGGAAAATGTTAGCCACTGAAAATGCTCTGAAAAAGTATTTGGCTGTTACATTTTTTTAACATAGTGAATTACAGCTAGGATCTGTGCCTGGGAACTGGTCTTTCATCCAGAATTTAATTTAGAAATGAGAATTTTTTTTAAAATTTTATTTAATTGGCAACTAAGGAGGGAGGAAAAAAAATCACAGCATCAGCTTTGCTTGCTAAAGTGATACATAAAAATGCCTCCAATAGTGAGCACTTTGTACTGCTTTTTTGCTGTTTTCCTGTTTAGCCTTGATATGCATCAAGATATGCAACAGAAATCTTCTGAGCTCCTCTATGAAGCTGAAAATATAATACAACTGCATAACAAACTGGATGAGTGTCAAATATTGTTTTCTGCCTTTCTTTTGCTTATGCTTTTTAGAGATCCCAGGAAGTTCTTTCTAACATAGGGGGTGTTCACATAGTTCTATATTTAAACTATTAACAAAAATTTTAAATTTCAGAACAAACCTTTGTTGTATCAAGTCTAAAGTTCATGCATAGCACTGCAGTCAGAGGACAGCAGTTTACTGATGGCTACATAGTAGACAGTGGTAAAGGATTTTGGCTCAAACACCTGAGTGATGTAAAAAGGACAATTTACACATAAATTTTACAAAATGGCATAAATCAGATGTGTTTATTGGGACAGGTGAATTAAACCAGATGGAATGTGTTAGGTGGCAGAGTGGGATGATGTTTAAGATAATGTTGTAGTAATTGGGATTTCCAAATTAAACTTTGTCTGCTTTGTAAATAGAAGAACTCCTAGCTGTGGCAGAGAAATAAGCTTTTTCCCCTTTCTGGAGTACAAACTAGTCAGCTATTACAGCTATTTTTGTCAGTCAAACATTTGCTTTAGCTAGGAACCTGTTGCATACTCTTCCTTTCTGAAATACATAAACCACATCAGTGATTGATGGTTAGACAATTTATTATATCCAGTTTCAGTCAAATATGTTTTATCTTATTCCATACAAATGAAAAAACACCGAAGGGAAGCAAAAATTACAACCTCCTTGATAGTTAAGAACCAGAGAAATGGTATTAGTGGACATCAGTAATTTCAACAATCAGTTAAATTTCTCTTAGTATCAGTATCCTATGTGTTTTGTAATTTTTTACTTTTTAAAACTCAGCTAATTTCTATTCTTACTTTACTCTCAGTATAAGAATAAAACTCCCTATCTTTTTCTATCTTCAGACTTCAGACAGAGTGTATTATTGTTTTGTTTTTTTTTTCTTTCTTCTTGCTCAGTAGGAAAAAAAAGGTAAACCAGTAATGGGTTTTAAGTTTAGTTGTTAATATTTTCTGCCTTCCTCTCAATTTTATAATTTTGAATGTTTTCTTCTTTAATTACAAGAAAAGGTTTTATTTCTTAATGCAACAATTTTATAAGCAAAGTGCTGGGAAGGAGCTTTAGGTTCCAATATTATATTTTCCTGGCTTCTGAAGTTGCAGGCCAAAATGATGCCTTGGCAGAAGACAGACAGGATTCTGGGCTTATCTCCAAACTTCCATTATGTGATCACTTTGTTGTTTCTGGACAGCACCTGTGGGAGGAGGGGTGATAAATGAAACCTCACTTCAAGCAGTGGCTACACACAAACAATCAGCTAAGGACAAAGAAAGCTGGACTCAAGCAACCCTTATCTTTTTTCCAGAAATTTCTCAGAAGATGGGTAGTAGAGTTTCTGGGATGCTTGTCACTTGGAAGCAGTCTGTTTAGGAAATGATGACTTCTGTATAGAAATTACTCTACAGAAAAGATTAAAAACATTCTGATAGAAGCCAAACTTTCTCCCCTCTTCCTCAGAGCAGGAGATGGGAAGTCTTTTGGCAAAGCAGAGAGATGAAGCTGTTGTGATGGGATGTGCAACTTTCATAGGAAATTTTATTTTCAGTCTGGTCAGAATTGTGAAAGAAAACAATCTCTTCATACTATTCCCCAAGATAAAAGGGAGATCTGGACAGACCAAGAGGTAGCAGGTAGAAAACTGAACATAGAAAACTCCATCTAAGCATGAGGATGAACTTCTATGCTTTGAGGATGACAGAGCTTGACAGAGTAGGCTGCCCAGAAATGTGGTAGAGTCTCTGTCAGTGGAGATATTTAAAACCTTTCCTGTGCAAGCTGCTCTGGCAGGGAAGTTGGACTAGATGATTTTCAGAGGTCCCTTCCATCCTCTGTCATTCTGTGATGCTCTAAGACATCTGATAATCTGATGTCCAGTGAGGACATGAGCCCAGAGAGGTTGTGGATACCCCCTCAATCCCTGGAGGTGTTTAAGGCCAGGCTGGATGAGGCATTGAGCAACCTGTCTAAGGGGGGTTGGAACCAGATAATTTTTAAGGTCCTTGCCAACCCAAACCATTGTATGATTCTGAGTCTAATTGGGTAAGTATAATCAAGTGGAAGATGGGATTGTACTAGCAGAATAATTCCTCCATGTTTGGCCTGATAAACTTCTAGACTGTTATAGGAAGTGAACTATGCTTCCTTTACAAGTTAAAGACTATTGACAAATTGAGGCAGTGTTCACTACTTAGCTAATTCTTGCAATTTGAGATGGAATGATTACGTAAATTGGAGCTATGTTGGTTCTTACTCTTAGATACATGCATGAACTTCAGACTGTTTTACTTTTTTCTGCACATGTACTTCTAATAATGGTATCTCTATGAAGCATTTATGAGATGCCCTTGAGTTTAAAAATCAGGTGGAGTTAATCAGTTCACTTGGTCAGCCATTAAGACTAGAAAAATGTGCATCTTAAGTATAAAACTTCTAGGTCATGGGCATTTGGAATTACAAGTTATGTTAATGAAAGTGAAATTGCTTAATATTTGCTATCAAAATAGTATGAAAAGAAGCTGAAACTTGCTCTCAAGAACAAAACCAAATGCCAACAGGGAAATGTGTACCTTATTTATGCAGCACATGGAAAGCTGTTTCTGCTAATGCCTGCTTTTATCAGATCAAGTATTGATTGCCATTACTGTTAATTGCAAACTCCTGTGGTTCTTGCAGAAAGAGGCTGTGAGTGTTGCTATATACACAACATGGAAATGGCATAGAATTGTACAATGGTTTGGGTTGGAAGAGACCATAAAAATCATCTAGTTCCAACCCTCCTGCTGTGGGCAGGGACACCTCCCACTACACCAGGTTTCAAAATGCCTCACCCAGCCTGTCCTTAAACACCTCCAGGGATTGAGGGAAGGGGCATCCACAGCCTCTCTGGGCACCCTCTTCCAGTGTCTCATCACCCTCACAGGAAGGAACTTCTTTCTTACATCCAGCCTAAATCTCCCCTCTTCCAATTTGGATTTTGGATAGGGTCCTATACTCTTTCATATATTTTCTAAAAGGTGTGCTGGAATCTTTTCAGAGTCTGGTCAAAGGTCTGGTGTCCCAGCAATGAGGTTTCTGGCTTTGTAAACCAATATTATTAATTCTGAGTTTTGATCACAGCTACTTAAATAACTCAGTATCATGAAGGTTGAATTTAGAATGAATTCTACCCTCCTCATCCTCTGGCAGAGATCTGAATTACAACTACTGGACTTTAGTTTCAGGAAACATATTTGCTTTTGATTTTTTTTTTAAATTATCTGGCATAATTGACATGGTTCTTTGCATCCTGTGGTGCGTATTTATATTTTTTTTTCCCATCTCTATATTGAAATTAATATATTTTTAATGTTTTTAACCTTATACATTTATCTGAAATGAAAAACAGCCAAGACAATTGCAAAGAGCTGCTCAGCAGCAATAAAGATTATTTGTTTGTGTGGATGTTGAGAGGAAATGTAATATGGTGCCCCTCTTCCCTCAGAGATTTTATTCTGCAACCTCATCCTGTATGGTTTCTATTCCTGAATATCTCTCATTTTGTATTCAGCAAGTTATTGGAGTACTTGAAAATGAACATTTCCTGAAGAGGGCAGGTTGTGCATCAACAGCACAGCACAGATAAACTTCTCCTTCTCAGCACCTCGACAAAACCATTGCATTCAGTGACCCCTTCAGCTGTGCAAATCATGCTACAGCAGAAGCATTTCTGAGATGTGAATCATTAAACACTGTGCTTTGTATTCCAGGTGGGCTGGTTCATGCTTTCAGAAAGACAAGGTTATTTTCCTTTTCTGTGGCTTTCATTCACTTAGGAGAAGGGTTTCTGCAGTATTGCTGTAAAATTGCAGATGTGGAACTCTTGGCCTTAAGTGCACATTAAGAATTGCTTTGCATATGTAAGCTTTATATCCCATAATGACAAAGTACATCTTGCTCTTTACCTATTTAAATGGTGGCCTCTTTCTCCAGCTCACCTTTTGACTGATGAGACAAGGAATAGGGAAATATACTTGTATAGAAAGAACATTTTTTTGTTATAGTAATTTTTTTTTTCTCTTTAAATCTTTATATACTTCCAAACACAAAGAATCCTATTATTTTTGTTCACTTCTGATTTAATAACTTTTAAAAAAATGTATTATTTCCAGCAGAGATTGAATGAATGTCATTTCTTCCTTCTCCCTACTTTTTGTGGACTTTTTTCTTAGCCTGAGCTTAAAGAAAAGACACTTTTAGCTGGTGCTCGTCTCTGGGTTGTTTTTTTTTAGTGATTTGAGGGTTTTTAAAGTATTTTTTATTTGTACTTTTTAATAGAGAAACTTGCTTGTAGTTCTGAGATTAAAAAAGATCTTGCAAGTTCTGTAGATGTAGGAAAATAAACTTTACTGGTGATGTATGTTTTAAGTCTTCATGTTTTTTAGGTGTGAAGCTTAACATTATTAAATGTTGTAAATCAAGAGGTTTTAGAGGAAACTCTCCCTTTTCATTCAGTTCTGTTCAAGCAAATATTTGTCAGGCTTTCCTAGATGAAGACTGTTCCTTTTATGATGTATATAAATTATTTTCATAATTGCAAGTGAAATGAACATTTTTAATTGATAGGCACTGACCTGAGCAGCTTAAAATGACTTTTATGTTCTTAATTTGCTGGGTTTTGTAATTAAAAGTCTTTATAAAAGATACAGCACATCGTCACATTGGGAAGAAATGAATCTCTAAACTGCTTATTCTGCTTACTTAATTTTAAATTAAAAAAAATCATGTTGAAATACCAAAAGATTACTATTAGATGATGAAAGTCTCTGGGATGTTTCAAATTATAGGCACAGTGGATGAGAGAAAATAAATAATGACAGTGTCTCTGTCTGTATTACCAAATGAAGGTTGTACTGCATTTCCTGTTTGACCCCTTTTGTGCTCTCTCTGTTCTTGTCTCGTCTCTCCATTGTCTGTGAATTTAATCCCATCCACAGATCTAATGAGAGAAATCTAATCATGGCTAGCATCTGATGTTGAATGTGGATATGATGTTACTCAGCACGTGGCCATAATTATGGCCATCATTTCACTACTTCTATATATGCTGGGAAAACATTTTCTGCTTTTATTGTAGGAGAACTAAAAAACCCAAAACAAACAAAACCTCACCTGAAAATGCAAACAAACCCCAAAGCAATAATTCGTTTTCCATGAAAATAGCTTTAGTTTTCAATGCTTCCCTAATGGAGTAGGAGGGTATTGTATGAGAGAGGGGATGGAGTAACAGCTCCTTATGTTTCCTGCTGCCCACTAATACATTTTTCTTGATGATAGTTCTGTCAGAACTGAAAAATTTCAAGGAAAATTTCTCCTCTATAGGGAGACACTGTAATTTAAAAGAATACACTGATTAACCTCAGGATTATGTTGTAGTAGTTTCTATATGCAACATAATGTTACAGTTACTGTTAGGGTGTAGACTAAATCTCACCTGGGTATCAAATTTGTGGAGTTTTTTCTTTAAAGGGCAATTGTGTAGATGTCACTTCAACTGAAATATTATTTTCTATGCACATTTAAGGTACTATTGGGCATAATTGTGATGAGACTGGAAATAACTCTTGTTTTTGTATTTCTCAGTGGAAAATTTAATGCTTGAATGATATATATTGTTCAGTTAGTGATGTGTAGTGCTTTTCTTGCAGTTTAAAGTGGTGTTTATAGTGGGCAAGTGTGATATCACGGTTTCAAACAAAGGTAAGAGATGAAGAAGTTGCTTAGATGTCATGAGGTGCATTTTTCTCCCAGTTAGAGAAAAAAGCTGCTGTGTTATGCTGGAAATGAGATACCAAAAGCAGAGTTGCTCCAATGTAACTTTTTTCCTCATGTTTAAAAAAAATCCAGCTTTTTGTGTTGCTGCGATATCACAAGGAAAATTCAGATGGGTGGCTTAAAAAAAGCTTGCAGCCTGGGGCTGTGGAATCAAAGCAAAATCTGGGTTGTTCACTGCTCACTACTTCAGTGAATTAGTAGGGCTGGGAATAATTTGCTGTGAAGGTTTGTACAGGTTTCCTGGCTTAAGAGCCTACTGTCCATTTTTTGTGTCAAAATAAGCATTACACTGGAGAATAAAGACACTCCACTTGCACCTGTGTATAGATCTGCTTTATCTGTCTTCACCTTCTGTTGTCTCATGTTCATGGTTTGGGCTGGAAGGGACCTTCAAGATCATCTAGTTCCAATCCCCCTGCCATGGGCAGGGACACCTCCCACTACACCAGGCTGCTCAGTGCCTCACCTTAAACACTTCCTGGCCTTAACTTCTCTGAGCAACCTGTTCCATTGTCTCCCTCACAGGAGGGAGACATTCCACCCTCACAGGAAAGAACTTCTTTCTTAGATCCATCCTATATCTCCCCTCTTCCACTTCCATTACTCCTAGTCCTCCCGTCCTGGACCCTATTAAAAGTCTTATCCCAGCCTTTCTGTAGCCCCCTTCAGGTATTGAGAAGCTCCTCTGAGGTCCCCCCTGAGCCTTCTCCAGGCTGAACAACCCCAACTCCTTCAGCCTGTCCTCAGAAGGGGTTGACATTAGGCTGGCTCTTATGCACACCAACCACCCAGATACCCTGTTGGCTGACAAGCAAGCTGGTGTACCCCTGTAATAACATGAGATCTGACCTGATGGCTCACTGTGAAGGAAGTCCCCTGGAAAGGGGACATTCCTGGTTAATGTGCTGCCACACAACCTGGTGGAAAGCAACTCTGGGAGAAGCTGCCCTGTGGCTGCTTTACATCCTCTTGTATCCTAAACGTAAATGTGGGAAGACAACTGCATGCTGGGAAGCACCATGTGCTGGCAGGCAAACTTCCACTTAATGTGGTTTCTGATCTAAGTGTTCCTTGAAGTACATAGTCTGAAATATTGACTTGTAGGATAGAACTTCTTTGCCACACATTCTGGTGCTGCAAAACTTTTCCAAAATGGGCTGCCCTCAGTCCCATTTTTCCTCTACAAGACTTTACTGACTACCGTATGCATGCTTAATATAAAACCTGACATCAAAGTTTAGTAAAATATTCTGGTTTTCTCAGTTTAAACTCCCCTATGAATAAAGTTGTAAAGTATGAAAGAAATTACATAAAAATTAGAATCTATCATGAAGGATTATAGAAATAGTTATATAGTTAATAGAAATTTATAGAGTTTGGAAATAAAGTATGTTTTCTTTATGGTTTTTCAACCATATCTGGCAGAGAATAATGGCTGTACTAGCTAACAAATTGTGTAGAACTTGGTGGTATGACTGTTTGTTCCCTAGCAAATTTTTGTTTTGGTATCCCCTTGTTAATGAAGTGGTCTTCTTTCTATTTCACTTGCTAAGGGATGTTTCAAGGCAAGTTCATTTCCCGCTTAAAGGGTAGGAATTCAATCTCTTTGCTTTCTCTCTCCCTCAGAGCAACTACCCAGGCACACCAGGCTTCTCTCCCACACTTCATTCATTTCTGTTCTCAAGGGATATGCTTGTCCTTGAGGCTCCTGAATTCAGTGAGCTCACATATGTTAAAGAGATTGTGAAGACAAGGAAGCTTGGGTTTGATTTGTGTCAGCATCTCATGTTAATTTCTTGACTTTGACAGACAAAATCATTTTATTGGTGTTAAAACCAGGTTTCCCTTGCCTTACCTTTGCTTCTATTTTATTCTCAGTTAACCTTTCTAAAATCAGAATAAATATTTTTCCATTCCTGTCTAGGTAGTATTTGATTAACTTTGAATTTTGGCTTATAGCATAGAATATTGCTGGAGGAGCAAGAGGGAAGTGCTAAGCAGTTCATCTGCAAAGTGATCTTAGAGTAAATGCTGAATAACACAAGCTTTTGTTCAATGAATCTTCTCTATTTCTACATGTATAAAAGAGCATTCTGGCTTTTTTTCTGCCCCGTTTTCTCCATGCTCTCAGTCCTTTAGTTATGCTTTGAAGCCGTTTGGTGATTTAGATTTGGATGATCTTTTGATAAAGATAAGTGGCTGTGATAGCTGTTCTTTTTTAAAACCCATTGCACACAGTTACAAAACAGGTTGCCAGTAACAAGTTGCACACCCCTTGCTTCTTGCATGCAAGTCACTCTAATTTATAAATAGAACTGCCCTGATAGACAGAACTTGGCCTGTCCTCTTGTCCTCTTATGCGAGTTATTTTGATCTAAAAATAGAACTGTCCTAGAACTGATACGTGCAAACGAGGTTGAGAAAGTTCACTTCCAGACTCTACTGTAATTAAGCAGCAAGTTACAGTGAATTTTGTGCACATTCTCATAAATAATATAGATTTTTAAACGCAATAACAATGATTTCAGTTTTCCAAGGAGCTATGCCTTTGCAGCACTACACTTCTTCAAGGTATTCCTTTGCTGTACTTACCAAAGTGTAACCAAAACACAGATGTGCACCTCAACAAAGAAATACTTGTTGAGGCATTATAAGAAAGAAAATGCTTCTTTGATTTAGGACTATCTAGACATTAGATGGTAACAGTAATTTCTAATAGATTGAACTTCTGCTTTTATCATAGCAGCACTGTAGCACGTTTAAGCATAAGTAATATTTGAATGCTAACACTTTATTAGCATATTTTAGTGCAAATCTGCATTGGTATTGCTCTATTTTTTATGGTTTTTATACTTAGAGCTCACTTATAAGTTTAAGTCTTCTTTGATTTCTCTAGTTTCTTAAAAAATTTTTTTTGTCTTATTCTGGTTTTCTGCTCCTGTTGGCACTTTAATACATATAAGAAACTTCTTTTGGATGTTTGGAAATATTAATTTTTTTTCAGACAGTCTTGTTTGAGTTTTCTTCTTCCACCCCAGTTAGCTCAGGCATTTTAATGGAATTACACAGAGTATGCTGAAAGTCTGGGGATGGAAGAAGGTTAATTTGAACAATTTCTGAAGTATAATTTAGAAATGGAGTGATATCAGTGATCACTTGATGGTTGCTTTGTTAACAAAGATAATTAGTGTGCTCTGCAGAAGTATAAAGTTGAAAAGGATGATTTGAGGGATTTTTTTTTACAAGCCTTTCCTAAGAAAACTCTTTCATTTTTCTGTTAAGTGCTTTTACACCTAGTTCCTTCTGTCTTAGTGAACTGTAGCAATAGAACTTGGAAGGTTTCTGGGATAAGGAGGAAATGGAAAAAAGCTTCATGAAATGGTCTAAATGTTGCATGATTACTGCAAATAGCAGAAGATAGATTCATTACATTTCTTCTCAGCAGGGTTGCTATGGTTAGCTGAGTGAGATGGAGAGCGAGGAGTGTGAGAGTTTTTGCTACCTCTCAGAGCATCTTTTGCCTATAAAATTCTTCTATTGCTTATGTGGATTTTTCCTTCATGTTCTAAATATACCAGTGCTTGAGAGATTACTCATTTTGTAAAAATAAGAGAGAAAATGGGAAAAAATAGTGTTCTGGAAGAGGTAGTCACAGAAAGTATTGATGGTCCATTGCTCTGTGTGATAGATCCTAGAACCTAATTAATATTTCCATCCCATGGGCTGGACTTGGCAGTAGAGAGCTGAATCACTGAAATTCAGTGGGAACCTGTGATGTTCCTCTGTCTTCAGTGAATGGTTTGAACATGAGAACTTCTTGACAGCTGACAGAAATAAGAATTCTCATTTTTATTCTTGAAGAGGAATGATTGTTCTTTATGACCTTTCATTTAAAAAGTAATCCAAGGTGATTCTGTCTGTATCAATTAGCTAAACACGCCACAAATGACAGAGGCTATCATTTAGCTGGCTAGTTTAACAAAAGTCAACTTATTTTTTCTTTTAGAAAACACTTGACTTGTACTTGAAATAAATCCAAAATAGGTAGAGTTTATAAAATAATATATTGTCCAGGGGGGAGGCATGCACAGTAAAATATAGCCTTGAAGAAAGAAGATTTATTTTGCTTGTTCGTTAGGATGGGATGGTATTTTGAGTGTTTAAACACTGTTTTACCCACTGTTAACCAGCAGAGAGCACTTCAGTTTATAACATAACATCTATTAAAAAATGTGAAATTGCAAGAGGTTGGTGTTATTTTTCTTTCTCTGAGGCAGCCATTAACAATAAACTGCTGGTGACAAATTCATGATTATTTGTGCATTTTCAACAGTGCTTGTGTTTTGCTCAGAGTATGGCTTTTGCAAGAATAAATTGTTTACCAATGATTTTAAAGGATAATTCAAGGTAAATTTTCTCAGTAGCTTCTTGATCATGTTTATTTCAACTCTGCACCCTATAAGGTACAGTTCCTGGATATCAACCTTACCAGATTGATATGTAGGATTATATCCCTAGTTTCAGACAGTGCCTTTATATTTTCAGTGCATAAAATCATTGAATATGATGACTTGTTGCTGCTGCACAGTGGCTTCCATGTGATGATTGTGTGATGGTGCTGTTGTGATTGCTCCCTGAAATTCATTGGTAGAGAATGATGCAAGGAAAAAGCTTTATGAATCGGTGTATTAAATCTTTTTTTAGTATGTAGCGTGTTTGTTGGTTGTCATGAGTGAAAAGAGGTTGAAGGGTGGAAAGATGGGAGACAGAAGGATCCTTATATTGACCACACATTATTTGGTAAACCATATATTATTTGGTAATTTACTGCTTTTAAAAACCCTACAACAGAAAGACCCCCTCATTGTGACTTGACACCTCTGATATGACTGGAGTCCTCAGAAATGATGAAATTAGTGTTTTGCTACCTCAAGTCTGCACTATGTGAGCAGTGGATGTGGTGTTGTATATGGTCTGATTGTTTTTCCACCCTCTCTCCTCCCTCCTCCCCCAGCTGGCTTCATAGGAGGGGAGAAATCCTAAGGGGCAAAGTTAATATAGGAAGATGTGTATTGTACCTAAGCCTTAAATGTGATAATTAAGGCTGTGGTAATGATGTGATTCAGAAGCGTCTTGAATGTCTGTTCTCACAGCTGTGAGTGTGGGTTGTCTGTAATGTGTCAATGGGCACAGAGAGAAAATCATTGCAATGAAGTCTCTGACCTCTCCTGATTATTTTTTTCCCCCATGAGACTCGCAGGGAATGAGCTAGAGCATTCTGTGGAGTAGGTCAGCAGCATGTGGAAGCATGATCTGTAACCTGCCAGTCATGCACATACATGAAACATGTAACACTTAGAGGCTGTACAAATCCTGTCATGGGAACAGACGTCCAAGGGAGGAGCAAGCATTCAAGGCAAGGGGGAGTTGTAAATACGTGGTTTTCTGAAATACTGTTGCTTCTTTCAGGAGATGAATAATTAATATTATAAATCTTCTTATTCCGAGTGGCAATTTGCAAGTCCTTTGGCTGGAGATACGGAGTTGTTGGAGGTGTAAACATCTTATCTAGCAGTTTCTTCGGCAGCGTGTTGTGCCTTTTATTGTTTGAATCTGCCTGGGAGTGGCTCTAAGATCCAGTAACCCGAGCTTTTATCAGTCTTGGAGGTTTCCTTTTCTGGTGTGCCCTAATGCATTTAACACATGTCGGCATTGTATGTGAGGGGCAATCCAAGCAATTCGGGCTCACTTTCTCCATCTGCAATAAACAGCAAATCATCTGCTGGTGAACGCTTATCGGACTTGGCAGCCGTCTGCAGCTCGTTTCTCTGTGGCTCATCAACCCCGTTTAAGAGACTGGGAGCACTGTGTACGTCCAAGCTATGAGAGCATTGACAAGATCTTGCCTCAGGAGTAAGGACTAGTTAAGAATGAGTGGGGAAAATGGTTTTTCCTGTTCTTTAGAGTAATTGGACTGATGTGAGAACACCCAGTTTCTCCCTGAAGAAAAGAGAGCAAGGCTATGAGCAGTAGCAGGCTGTGTAAGAGGAGCAGAGACTGCCTTTAAACAGCAGTTATTCTGTCGCTTGCCTGAGAAACGTCAGCAGATGGACTTTGGTTTCAATGCTGTGAATATTTGCCGTGGCTTTGCATGTTGGAATACAAGCAGTGATCTCTTTTATTCCCCGTCCCCTGTATATTTACCTGCTGGAAAATGAGTGAGGAGACGAAGGAAAGAAATGCTAAACCAGCTCACAGGAAAAAGAAAGGAAAAAAGGTAACTCCCTGTACAGACGGTCTTTTGCAATATATTTTTTTTTTCTAACTAATTTTTTTTTTGTTCTAGCAGTTTGCTTCTGGGTGTGGAGTGGCTTTGGATTGATAATTTGTTCAGAATAAGGATGATGGTAGAAGCAGGATGGTTTTGTTTATGCTAGATGATGATGGGTGTGTTCTTTGCTAGAAGCAGTAATACCATTGCAACTCGGTCTTTTTGCATTATTGAAATATTCCAGTGTTTTAGGATATGTTACTTACAGGATTTCTTTGTGGTTGTAGCTTTCCTAGTGTATTCCAAACACAGGATTAACAAGTGAAAGGTATCTACATGAAGGCTTTTTTTAAAAGAGAGACTGATAATCAACATGTGCTTGTCTAAATTAATATTATAGACATTGCCAAGAAAAGCAAGCTTGACAATAAGCTTTTATTTTTTTAAAAAGCTTCATTTTTATTGCATGCTAGTGTGATTAATTGTATATATTTTTGGGAGTTGGAATTACTGTGACTAATAAAATTCCAGTTTTGGTGAACTGATTTATTTTGTGGTGTAAGAGTTGCCTGAGACTGTGGTTAGAAAGATGAACTTGATTATTAACTTCTATATTGCAGTTTTTTGCTTTCCTGACATCCATGTCATTTTTCCCTTCCCATTTTGATAGGGATTGTTTTCATGTGTTTACACTTGAGTTGGGTTGTTAAACCTAGGAAGCTGAATTCTTAATGTTTTTCTGATGTGTTTTTTAACTAATAACTTAGTATATTCACTTAGTTATGTAGAAAAAGGCAACCAAAAGGTTTATCATTGTTGCAGAGAATATGCTCAGACCCTTTATTTTCTTAGTATGTTTGCAATTCTACCATACAAAAGTGCATGGCTGCCTTGTAGTAACTCCATTTCCTTAGTGAAAAATTCAGTAAGGATTGTTGAAAAAGCAAATTATATCAGATTAGGCTCTCTATTTTTCCAGAATTGCAAAGAATAGGTTTGGAAGGTAGCAGGGGATGGGGAGGGGTGGGAGGGAATTGAAATAAATTTTAATGCCAAATTAATATTTCTTCCTGACATACAAAATGCTTCCATCAGGTGTGATACACTGCCTCAGGACTAGACATTATATCTATAACTATATTCTGGAGTGGATTTTTTTGTCTGTGTCAGTATTTCCACTAATATGCTTATACAAATTATTTTTATGATATTCAACCATCTAGCTGTAGCTTTACAGCATGCACTGTTTGATGGCTTAAGCTCATACAGCTCCATGTCTTCTAGAGGAGCAACCAAATAACCCTCAAGACAGGTGGTTTAGATTTAGAACTAGGCAAAGTTTGGAGTCTCACCTGTTATTCCTGCCATGTCTGGTGATAATCTACCTGTGTCTTCCTACCTGTATCTTCCTTTCTACCTAGCAAAGATGATATTCTCTGTGATTAGTTGGCTACACTTGCCCTATTCAAATCCCTCCTCTGTTCACTGGTACGTTGTGTCATCAGTTTCAGGGGAGATGGGTGGTGGAAGCTGTTGGACAGATTTCCATTTGTGAGCTGCTGCTCTGAGCACTGAAGGCCAATGCCACAGAGCTCACTTGATGCCTGGCAAGGTAATGGTAAAGCTTATGTGCCTCAAACCATTGCTGCACAAGCTGTAGCTAACACCAGGGCATGACTACAAACCATTCCATTTCAATATGGAGCTTTTAAAACCTGAAGCAAGTGGTGTTTCACTGTTGGGCTTGATTTTTCTTTGTGCTGTTGGAATTGCTGAGTCTGTTGCTGCGATTTGCTTTATCAGGCTGAGGTGTGTCCCTTGTGACTAGTGCATATCAGCATTGCTTGAGTGTTGAAAACAGGCTTAGGCCTGAATGTGCCCAGTGGAAACTCCCTTTCAACCATTTCACAGAATCACAGAATATCAGGGATTGTAAGGGACCTCTAAAGATCATCTATTCCAATCCCCCTGCCAGAGAAGGAACATCCGTACCAGGTCACACAAAAAGGCATCCATGAGGGGTTTGGATGTCTCCAGAGACATTTCTCCTGATTCTACCAGAATTTTAGCCAGCTTTTCACAGTTCATTGGGGGAGGTTTTAAATTTACTGTTTCAGTTCAAAAGATAAGTCTCTGAATTATTAATGAAGAAGAGCTTAGCTTAGAAATGCTCTCCAAGAAGGTTTGATGAACAAATGGTGTTTGCCTGTTATTTCCTGAGCCAGGTGAAAGCTTAACTGAGTTTGGGATTCCAGTGAGTTATGCCACCTGTCCCTCCTAAAAGTAGGTACCCTGAAATGGGTATTTCCACGCCTGCCTTTCTGTTCTCTTTAGATAGTTCCTTTCTTGGCAGCTGTGCTTTCTCCATTTTTAGCCTTTCCCTCGCCTTCTATCTCATTTCTCTTCAGAGCTGAGTCTTCCTTCTGCTCTTTGACTGCTGGGATACTCACTCACATCCCTTTCACTCTTCACCAGTTCTTGGTTTTCCTGGGAAGCCACAATCAGTAATGCCTGTTCTGGGAAATCAGAAGTGTGTGATTAGGGTGTACCACAAAAATAAGACTTTAGCTGGCAAATATTTTCTCACTTTTGATCTCCAGAATACCAATTTGGATCAGACTGGCCAAAGCAGAAGAAGATTTTCTGCAGGTATGTTGCAATTTTGATCTAGATGGAGAGAAGAAAGAGAAGAAACAAATAAGTGAAGGTGTTGCTGAGGTTTATTTTGAAGGATGGACGGTTTAGAATAAAGCAGGGCTGTGTTAAGCACTGTGATATGAAGTTGGGGATACAACTTTCAAAGTATTTCATTTGTTTATTTATTGCTGATGTTACACTGAACAGGATGGAATAGGAAACCTAAGTAGTTCCTCTGTTCCGTTCTTTAGGGTTCCTCTCTTGCCAGGAGCCTGTGCTCTTGCATTTCAGTCATCCTGCAATTTCCAGTCATGCTGGAGTCAATGTTTTTCAACTGTCAGGTTGAGTCCCTGGACATTATAAAGTGGCTTTATCTTGTATGTTTGTGTCATCACTTTTCAGTGAATTTTGGAATCTCAATTATAGAAGAGCACTGAACTCAGCTGTCACTAGGGATAGAAGATGTGTTTTGATTTTTAACAAAAGAAAAATGTTCTTCCCTCTTCAGATTCAAACTACCAGAATGAAGTTAGTCATGAGAATACTAGTGGTCCTCTCAAGCTTTAAAAGATATTGAGGAGTGCGTGAGCAAGAAATAAATTAGACCAGCTCAAAACTTATGAGTAAAAACACACTTTTCATTTTAATCTTGAAGTTACTTGCTGGACATCAGTCACTTCTGAGTAGTGGAAAAATTTCTCATTAAACTCTCATACCTGAAATTTTGTTGGGAATGTGCACTTGTTTGCTTTGGGGAATCTTTCATTCCCCACCTGTCCTGCCCCCTTCAAAATTTTCAGATAACGTGCACAATTTGGAGTTATTTGTGCTGATACACCTCTTAGTACGCATTCCATAATTCAGTAATGAAAACTCCTAAAAGAAGTATGTAAAAAGAGTTTATTCTTAAATGTGCATAAAGGAGAGTCATGCTGAAAACGTAATGTGATTCTAGGGTAATTTGTTTATTAATCCATAGAATGGTTTGGGTTGGAAGAGCCCTCAAAGATCATCTAGTTCCACCCCCCTGCCATGGGCAGGGACACCTCCCACTACACCAGGTTGCTCAGTGCCTGATCCAACCTGGCCTTAAACACCTCCAGGGATTGAGGGGGCATCCACAACCTCTCTGGGCAACCTCTTCCAGTGTCTCACCACCCTCACGTAAAGAACTTCTTTCTTCTCTCCAGCATGAATCTCCCCTCTTCCATTTCACATCCATTACACACTGTCTTATTTAGTTAATCACTGTAGTGTGATTCCAACACTGTGTTCCATTACTTTGTGTAAAGAATTAGTATGGTATGCAGGAGGAGTGAGCTGCTTATGCAGCAGACTGAAAATCAGTGCTTGGTGTGAGAATGCTTAAGGCAGCCAACATTATGGTTTTTGGACAAATGTGAGGTTTAGCTCAATTTAGTTTTCTGGAGTCAGTAGCCTGGGCTGGCTGCACTGGGAACACACTTCATCATTTCTGCCAGGGAGTATTTGCTCTGTCACATCTCCAAGGTTTGATTCAGCAGCATTAGTGACTGTCTCTTCGATTGTTGTACACTGTGGACATCAGTGTGTGTCTTCACTGCAATGAGAAAATTCAAAGTGAATTTGTCTGGAGATACATACTGGGATGTCAGAGATTCTCAAGTGTGCTGAGCCATTCCTCACTGCTGTAAAAATGCAATATCAGTAGGGATTTGTGGAAAGAGTTGTCCTGGCCTCTGATGCAGCCAGATCAGGTCCCTTGTGGCCAAAGCCTGTCTTTACTGAAACAGAATCACTGACTTCAGTTGGGACAATATTTGGGGGCCTGAGGTCTTGCCATTTCATCTTTTTATGATCAAATGTTTCATATACTTATGTATGATTAGGATGAGATTTCTCATGATCGTCACTCAGCACCTGTGAAAACCAACTTTTGTCAATACAAGATGAGAAATGGTATTTGTTTCTGACATTTACAGTGATATCATGCTTCTTCAAAAGTGCTTTTTACAACTAGATTACGTATTTGATTTAATGCTTTAATTTAGTGATTATTTACGTTCAGTTCTTGTACACATTATGGTTGTTGAGGGAGAATATTCACTGCTGTTTGCTCCCAGTGGAGAAGTACTCATTGCTAATGTAAAGAAAATGTTTGTGGCAGACTTTTCTGAATTTCTTTGCCATTTAACTTATTAATAAAATTAGCTTATCTTTTGAGTGTAAATTAATTTCTAAATTTGAGTGGTCCTTGGCAAGCCAAGAAATAAAAAAAATGCTTACATTGGGAAATAAAATGCAACAAGACTCTACAAGGAAAGTATATTTATTCTTGTCTTCATAAATAAAGTTTACACCATGTTGTTAATTGTAAGTTTCTATGTATGAGAAGTGATTCTAATAAATTTAAATACGTCTTAAACCTTAATATGTCTCCTGTGCTGGAAATTTAATTCAGTGTCATGATAAATGGATTTGTTCTGGCTTTACTTGCCACTTTCTGCTTGTTCAGTTTTAACATCCTTGTTATTGAGGTCTGATAGATTTTTAACCTCAGATTTTCAACAGATATATTAAAAAAAAAAACCCAACAAGGTACAAATATGTCTGAACGTTGGGAATATACTCCTTGTTTGCATGTCCAAATGGTAAAAATCCAGGTATGGTTGAATAAAGATGTTTTTAATCATTGAGGCTAATCTTCTTTGTTCCATTTTCTAAAACTTCAAGCTTTGAATCAAATGCCATCTACACTTTCTTGAATTTCCTCTGAAAAATGAAGTGCATTGATTCCTGTCACCTTTACAGAAATTATTTTAGTACAGAATATCTTTCCTTTGTTTCTGTTAGATTGGGACAAAATAAAGGATTTGTAAAGGTAAGTTCAAGATGTTATGATTTCAAAATATGCCACTTCAAATATTCATTTTAGCTGGAAAAAACACCCTCATTGACATCATCTACCTTTGGTAATAGATGTTATTGTCATAGTCCATATGAAGTGAAACAGCAAGGTGTGTTACATTATTGCATTTTTTATGCAATCCACTCTGTAGGTAAGTGATAGAACCTGTAACCTGAATTATCATTCTTCCGTTCTTCCAGGTTCTTCTATTTACTGCTAAATTCTCACTCTTAGTGAAAAATAAGAAGGTTTTGTTTTAATTTGCTTTTTTAACAGAGGAATCCTACACTATGTGAGAGAGCAATAGGTACAATTAGTTTGCAGTTAGATTGGATGACAAAAAGTGGATTTGAGCTATAAGAGACACCATGGATCAGCTTCAGTTACTGCCCTTTTGGTAGCCATTAGTGGGACAGGAAATGATAAAGAAGTTTCTGTAGTAGAGCCTTTATTTTGACCCACTGAGTAACCTTCACCTTACTCCAACTTCAACTTATTTGGAATCAAATGGAGGTTCATTGGAACCTGATGAAGGATCTCTGTTTAGCACCTGGGATTTCTTTATTCCAAGCTCTGACTGATGCAATTACAGAATTCATTAGGTCTTAGTGATAGCAGCTAGATAGGTCAGGTAGGTGTTGAAATGTTCTAACATTAATGTAATGGTTACCTCTTAAACTAAAGGTATTTTGGCCAATCTGTCAGCTGCAGATTGAAAAAATGAAATGCTTCTAGGCACCTCTCTTTGACTTCCAGACAAGAGTTTGTATATCTGCAGAATCTCTACTTGTCATGGAGTAATGGATGCAAATTGGAAGAGGGGAAATTTAGGCTGGAGATAAGAAGTGTTTAACTGTGAGGGTGGTGAGGCAGTGGAAGAGGTTTCCCAGGGAGATTGTGGATGCCCCTTCTCTGGAAGTGTTTAAGGCCAGGCTGGATGAGGCACTGAGCAACCTGGTGTTGTGGGAGATGTCCCTTCCCATTGGCAGGGGGGTTGGAACTAGATGATCTTTAAAGTCCCTTCCAGCCCTTTTTTCCTTAGTGTTGAAGGATTTAAATGAACTGGTTGAATAGGGAAAAAGATACACATTGGATATTTTCTTAGTATCTCTTTGATAAGCTGTTTACATGAAATGCCAAGATAAGTATATTTAAGACTCTTAAATTGCTACTATCACAGACATGTTTCAGGTTTATGCTTATAAGAGATTTTGATGCTGAGAAAACTGTGGATGTAAACAAGAATTGATTTGTCTGAACATTTTTAAGATGTCATATTGAGAAAGGGAATAATATGAAGCAACATGGAGCTTCTTGTACATTGTTGACTATTTCATGGTTGTGTTGAAAACTGCTGTTTAGAGGGGATAACAATTTTTTTGGGTAATAATGGTTATATAACCATATTACATTGCTGTTGGGTGTGGCCTTTGTCTTCTAGCTTGATGTAAGGTTCTATCACTGTCAAAATGAACAGATCACTGCAAGCTGTGTTCCTCTTTCTCTTTTTGGATTTGTCATTCATGGAATAATCTGTAGTGAACAATTTTATTGATTTTGATTTTTTTGTAATGGAATAATATGGAATAAAAGTTAAAATAACTCACACAGCTTTGATATTTGTGTAGCTTCCCGTAATGATGTTTTTAGCTGAGGAATGGTTGGTGCTTTTAATGAATGTTGTGTAACTTATGAGTAAGAATAAATAAGTAAGAAAGAATATTTCCTAAGGGATACTAAACATATGTAGCATTTAGGGTTTTGATATTGTGAATAATTCTGGAATGCTAGTAATTTGTATGAGAGAATAAAAGGGAGATTATGGGAACGTAGGAGGTGGTGGAGCAAGTAGGATTTTTAGATCTTTCTAGGGTTCCAATCCCTTGGGCAAAAGTGAAGATGAAGGCATTAGCTCTCTTCTACTGGCTTCCAGCTTTTTCTTCCCTGTGTCCCTTGGCTGGGTCTGTGCCTGGATTTGTTTTAATATTAAAAGCATGTGAACATAGTGATCTATCAGGCTCTGAAAACAACAAATGTTTTCTAAAACACTCTAAAAACTGAAGGTACTATATGTGTTGAGGATGAGAACTATCCTGATTGAAATAACCATCTTCAGGCAAAATCTCACACATGTATGAAGGATGTAAACACAGGACATAAAGGCCTCAAAGCACTTCTCATGTACTCGAGTCACATGGAGCTAATGCTCTGCAAGAGATGCACAAGACTCTTTCCACTTTTCCCTGCTCCCCTGACCAGCACTGTAATTTCATTTACTTAATTACTGTTGTGTGTGATTGGGAAGCTGTATCATCACTAATTAGTAATTAATATTTGCAGTAGAATTCCAGTGTGGAGTTATCACAGGGGAAAGCCTTAGCAAGGAGTGCAGTGCCACCTTGAATGGTTTTTTCCAGCTGAAAATTTATTATCAAAGATGGCTTGTGTATTTCTAGTCTGGTTTCATTTATATGACATTGAATCTGAAGGACCACTTCCCAGAGAGGGACTTAAAAGTGTCCTTTTATTATACAAACACCTAAATACAGGGATGCTCATCCACCCTAAAACAGTAGGATGCAGCTGTTTCAGTCATCCAGGCACTACAGATTTAGCCTGTTTAGTCCAGTCATTTCTTATGTATATTTTTCTGATCTAGCATTGTTTTTGAACATTTCATGTTCTTCATCACAATTATGTGATTCCCTTAAAAAAAAAAAAGAATCTATGAGTACACGTGATAATGAAAGCAATTAATTCCCTTAATTGTCACTTACTCTACACTGTATCCCTTCTTGTTAGAGCCCCTTCACTCCAGTTATATAAAACTTCCAAGCATTTCTTTGCCACCTCTTAAGAAGCAATTTTCTGTCATTCATTTCATTTCATTGGCAGGTAAAATCAATAAGCAGATTTGCTTTTATATTGTCAAGACACTTATTCTGTCATGTTCCTAAAATGTGCTTTGTACATGGAGAGGGACAGACCCAGATAGAAATAGTTTTAGGTTATTTTAGAATATGTTCATGGAACATATAAAGATATTATCAACTTATTACGAGGATATGGATAGTTTTAAGTAACAGAAAACATAGCTAATGTGTATAACAAAGAAAAGATGGGTCTGGATCTATATGGTACTAATCCAAACCTCCTTATTTTACTGATATTTTAGCAAGAAGATAAAAGGCAGTGTAAGGTTTACTGTGGTAATATTATAATGGCCATCTAGCAAAGTATTTGGGAGAAAAGGTTTCAAAGTAGTTATAGCTAAACAAGGTCTTCATAGTTTTATTCTTAAATAAAATTTTAAAAATGTATACAGTAGGAAAGACTAAAAATGTGGAAATTGAGAGTTTTTAGAACTTCAAAAATTTTTTTAATGGAACCTCCTATTTAGTAATGCAATAAACTAAGCCATTTATTAACTCAAGAAATGAAAGTATTGAAGATCTGCAATTAAAACTGTTCATCCACAGATATTGATGAAGCTACACAGAATAATGAAGTATTTTATTTGTGCTGAGGCTGTAGGTTCTAAAATCTGAACTTCTGAAAGTGGAATAATGACCCAAAACATTCTAATTTATGATGCTATAAACAGAAATTGAAGAGAAAATCCAAGGGTTACTGTTCAGGGTAACTCTTAAACAGGAACATAACTTCTTTTACTGACTTTAGGAGTGTAGTTAAACTCAAGATCTACAGCCTTTTGTTTTCACTCAGTTCTCAAATGTACCAATCAGTTTAAGCAGCCATGTAAATTCAAGCCCAATCAGATATGATGAGCCTGCTAGTAAATTGCCAGCAAAATAGTTGTGCTATTTTTAGGAAAAACTGAAAACATTGAAACTTTTAACTTCATAGGGAGATCTGAAATTTTCTTGGAGGAAGTCTCGATGCAAGAAGAAAGTCCCTGTGTGCTGCGTGACAATCCCAGCCTGGGAGCTAGAGAGAACGCAGATTTCTTCTGCGTTGCCCCCTAGCGTTTCGGTTTTTTAGAAAAAAACTTCAACCAGCTAAATAAAACCCACCAAGACAGAATCCAAATAATGTACCAAGGCTGACAAGTTATTAGCTTCTACTTTAATATTTTCTCTCACTCTGCCAGACCTTTGTGCTTATCCTCAGCATGATATCTGTGGCATTTCATGAATTTAACCACGTGCCTCTTCCCTAATTTTCCTATTAAATTGTCTCCAAAGTAACTACCAATATAAAGTGATTATAAGTACTCTATTTACCTTATTCTTTGCAGGAATCTTTATTATGACCTTGTCTGGACTTACTCATACAGGGATTTCCTCTCCCCCCATGTCTCCTCGGTTCTTTTATATGTATTTGTATTTTAACAGAGAATGGTGTCCTTTCCATTCCTTTTCAAGTCTCAGGCTATTCAGTCAGATGAAAATCTGTAGCTCCATTAAATTAAAGGAATGTTTTACAATGAAATGTTTCACTCTGAGCTGTACAACCAGCCTTTCTGACTTCTATACTGACTCCAGCTTCTGCTTTTAGATGTTGGTTACAATAAGGACGTGTAGACGAAATTAAGATGTGGCTCATTGCTCTGTTTTTCACTTCTATTCACATACATATGTATCTGGAAGGAAGATCTTTTGAGGCAAAACTGACCTTACTGTCAAACTAAATGAAAAGTGGGGCAGGGTCAAGTCTGGAGGGACAATTGGCAGCCCTTTGCAGTGACTTTGACAGGAAGAACTTCTGTGATCTTCAGCATCAAACTGCTCCCTGCAAGTGGAAGTTCTGAGAATGAGAGCAAGGCAGCACAGATTCTGCCTAATCTCTGGAGTGGGTGTTTTCATCATCAGATTGCCAAGCAGTGAGGTATTTACAACACCTCATTGTAAAACAGGGCTATACACAGCTTGCTTTCTGAAAAGTATATTTAATTAAGGGGATCTATATACTTAATACTGATAGATTACTTCACATGCATGCCAACAAATGTCAGTGTCAGTAAGGAAAAGGAGATTAGAAACCTAGATAATTTAAGGCAGGCAAGCTGGCTGCCTTTAAAAAGAAGGTGAATGTAGCTCAAGTTTTGGAAACACTGGAGAAGATACACTGCTCCATGTTTTGTCAGACCATCCAGATGTGGAAGAGCCAGTGGATGCTGGCTGTGGCTCCAGCTAATGTCATGGGCAGTGTGGGAAAGAAAGAATAGGGAGTAGCAAGCTACTCTGGTCCTTGTGCCTTTTAAAGACTCCATAATTTATTAAAATTATGAAGAACTATTTTAAAATTATGACACTTTCTGCAGCAGGTGATTTTGGGAAGGAGTGAAGTTGGGAAGGAAATGGAAAGAAATTTGGAGTTGGGTAGGTGGACTAAGTTACTGCTTTTTCTTCTTGTCTTGCATGTATTTTTAAGGTAAGATTTACAATGGATGTAAATTGGAAGGGGGTAGGTTTGGACTTGACATAAGAAAGAAATTCTTTACAGTGAGGGTGGTGAAGCACTGGAACAGGTTGCCCAGAGAGGCTGTGGATGCCCCCTCTCTGGAGGTGTTCAAGACCAGGCTGGACAGGGCACTGAGCAGCCTGATGTAGTGGGAGGTGTCCCTGCCTATGGCAGGGGGGTTGGAACTCGATGATCTTTAAGGTCCCTTCCAACCCAAACTATTCTATGATTCTACATTCCAAAATCAAATGGTAAATTTGCTCACAAAGGATGTGGGTAAATAATGGTACCTTACAGTTCCTTTCTCCTTGGACGTAGCTTAGACAAAAGCAGAAAAAAATGAAGAAAAAAAATATAGAATTGAGTTGGGAGGGACCTTAAAGGTCATCTAGTTCAGCCTCCCTTGTCATAAGCCAACATTGTTATCGGGTTGCTCAGAGCCTTGCCCAACTGATTGTTAATTATTCCAGGGATGGAGCATCTACTACATCTCTGGGCAGCCCACAGCAGTGCTTATCAATCTTTATTGTAAAAAAATTACTTCATATCTACTCTGAATCTAACTGCTTTTACTTAAAAACCTTCTCCTACTTATAGATGCTCTACTAAAATTAATTTGCTATAAGCTTCCGAGTGTGTGTATATATATATATATTTATAAAAATAATAATTCATTATAATAAAGAGCATGGTATTCAGAAATAAATTTCTGATTTTGTTCTTAAATCTTTTTCTCAACTCTTAAATGAGCAGTGATTGCTTCAAAGAATTCAAATTACAAGTTCAAAACTGATCTCAGTCTCAGTGGTCCTGAAAAATATAATTTTCTCATCTTGTCCAAGTCTCTGCAGAGCAGCATGGAAGGACAGCAAAGTTCAGTAAACAAGACTAATTTGGATCACTAGTGTCAGCATTTCTTCTTTGCAGTCATTCAAACTTTCATGCTGTTCTTTGTTTTTTAGAGAACTTTTATAAAATGAATCTAGAAGGAAATGGAATGGTTTTATTTGCTTTCTATTTATCTTGACAATACCAATTTTTTTTGAACAAAAGTTCAGAAGAGTGGGAATTAGTGTCTGAAACAGAAGTGAGCAGGTATATGTCATCTTTTCTGTTTCTTCATTTTTTCAGAAGTCTTTCAGAGTTTTGAAATAAGGGAATTTAAATACACATACAGTAAGTTTATTGTGGTGTGTTTCTATAATCCTTCTAAGGAGTGCTGTAAAGATGAGGAAAAGCCCACAGTGCTTGAACATGTGCATGTTCCTATGATGGAGAATATAATTCTTTAATTGCAGCTCAAAATCTAGACAATAAATACACAATAACACTTGGCCTGTGAGATTGTAAAATATGCTTTGAGGGCTTTATGTCAAAGGCAGTTTCTATTTTGACTCCTGATATTTGCTGCTTCTGCTGGAAGCTGTTTCACAGCTGGGAGGGACAGGACTCATTCTAATATAGGGAACAAAATGTTAATCTATGAGGGTTGAAGCTTTGTTGCATTATGTCCAAAAGAGACTATTAACTGCTATTTTAAGATTTGTAACTCAAAGAGATGCAGTCGAGCTTTAGTGAAAGAAAATTACAAAATTATTTTTATAAAGCTTACCTTAATATGATATAAAGAAACACAGGGAGAATAAAGGTCTGTAATACAGTTAAAATTGAGCATGCACATCTTTACCATTTGCATCTACCATCACATTTCATCTCAAAATTCTGCAACTAGCACAAGGCTAGATCAGTCCAGACACTTGCAAAAATTGTTTCCTTTACTCTTGTAGCAGGGATTAGCACTGAAGAGGATTTTGTCTGAAGCCAAAGTTTCCCAAAGGCAGACTGGTACCAGAGTTTGCTAACTGCTTCAGTTCTCAAGTGTTGAGCCCTCAGCAGCCTCACTGAAGGGTGGGAGTTTGGTGTCTGTTCAGCAGTTTTAAAATCAGCCTGCTTGTGTTGCCTGACTTAGCCTGTGTGGCTTTTTTAAATGCATTTCAGCACACTTCTGTGAATGACTATTATCAATGCCATTATGCAATTCTTTGCCATTCATAATGACAGGCATACTGCAGAGCACATGTAGAGAGAAATCCAACAAAACTGGGCATGAGTTTATAATTAGAGCTTGAGGGAAGAGAGGAGAGAAAGTAGCTGTTTGGAACACATTTTCACTTCATGTCTTGATTTCTGAAAACGTGTGATGTGTCCATCTGGAGCTAAGCAGTGTATGTGCTCAGTCTGCTGGGGAGAAAATGATGGGCTGTTCTGACAAGCCTCNGACAGGACTCATTCTAATATAGGGAACAAAATGTTAATCTATGAGGGTTGAAGCTTTGTTGCATTATGTCCAAAAGAGACTATTAACTGCTATTTTAAGATTTGTAACTCAAAGAGATGCAGTCGAGCTTTAGTGAAAGAAAATTACAAAATTATTTTTATAAAGCTTACCTTAATATGATATAAAGAAACACAGGGAGAATAAAGGTCTGTAATACAGTTAAAATTGAGCATGCACATCTTTACCATTTGCATCTACCATCACATTTCATCTCAAAATTCTGCAACTAGCACAAGGCTAGATCAGTCCAGACACTTGCAAAAATTGTTTCCTTTACTCTTGTAGCAGGGATTAGCACTGAAGAGGATTTTGTCTGAAGCCAAAGTTTCCCAAAGGCAGACTGGTACCAGAGTTTGCTAACTGCTTCAGTTCTCAAGTGTTGAGCCCTCAGCAGCCTCACTGAAGGGTGGGAGTTTGGTGTCTGTTCAGCAGTTTTAAAATCAGCCTGCTTGTGTTGCCTGACTTAGCCTGTGTGGCTTTTTTAAATGCATTTCAGCACACTTCTGTGAATGACTATTATCAATGCCATTATGCAATTCTTTGCCATTCATAATGACAGGCATACTGCAGAGCACATGTAGAGAGAAATCCAACAAAACTGGGCATGAGTTTATAATTAGAGCTTGAGGGAAGAGAGGAGAGAAAGTAGCTGTTTGGAACACATTTTCACTTCATGTCTTGATTTCTGAAAACGTGTGATGTGTCCATCTGGAGCTAAGCAGTGTATGTGCTCAGTCTGCTGGGGAGAAAATGATGGGCTGTTCTGACAAGCCTCTTCTCACAGTGGCTTCTGTCCTTGGAGTAGCTTTCCCCTTGCCTGGTTGTACCAGTCATCTGCCACATAGACTGTGAATCAGAATCTCTGCCACAGTTAAGAGAGAGTCAGGTATAAGAATCTTGGGCTGCATGAAGAGAAGTGTGGCCAGCAGGCCTCTACTCAGCTCTGGTGATGCCCCAGCTGGAGTTACTGTGTCCAGTTCTGGAGCCCTCAACATGAGGACATTGAGGTGTTGGAGTGAGTCCAGAGGAGGTCCACAGAGATGATGAGAGGGCTGGAGCATCTCACTTCTAAATACAGGCTGAAGGAGTTGGGGTTGTTCATCCTGGAGAAGAGAAAGCTCAGAGAGGACCTCAGAGTTGCTTCTCAGTACCTGAAGGGGGCTGCAGAAAGGCTGGGGTAGGACTTCTGAATAGGATCCTGGATGGCAGGACTAAGAGTAATGGATGCAAGTTGGAAGAGGGGGGGTTTAGGTTGGATCTAAGAAAAAAGTTCTATTCTGTGAGGATGGTGAGATGCTGGAAGAGATTTCCCAAAGAGGTTGTGGATGCCCCCTCAATCCCTGGAGGTGTTTAAGGCCAGGCTGGATGAGGCATTGAGCAACCTGGTGTAGTGGGAGGGATCCCTGCCCATGGTTGGAACTAGATGATCTTGAAGGTCCCTTCCAGCCCAAAGCATTGTATGATTCTATGATCAAACCGTGAGGGATTGGGTAGAGAAATGCTGACTTCTTTCATGTTGTGAATGACTGTTCCCATACAACCAGTATGCTGAATGGTCCTGTGAAATGTTAGCAGGCACTCATGAACAAAGTCATGAAGAGCTGAAAACAGTCACGTTGCAGGATTGAAACAATCTGAAATTTTATGTAGTCTGATTCATTTTATCCTTGGAACATGTACACACTGGTGAAATTTTTAAAATAACCTCTAGATTTTTTTCATTAAGTTAATGCATATTAATTCATGGCAGAATGAATCATATCTTGATTCATGTTGTACACTGCTTGCATTTAGTCACTAATGCAGAAATTAAAGTGGTCCTAAAAATAAGCAAATGTCATCTTATTCACCCACTACTATAATTATGCAGTTCTTCTGAGGTCAGGTTTTCATATAATGTTAGTATGATGCAAATAAACACTTCACTCCTTTAGTACTTTAAGGGATAATTCAGAGGAAAAATGAGTCTTTGTTAGCCAAGAACACAAGTCTAGTGTGAATACTACTCAACATCAAAAGAACTGTAGAACTATTATTCTAGCTGGAATTTAAGAGGAGAAACAGGCAAACTCTCCTTGTTTTGCCTCTTTTTTTTGTGGGATCTTCACGTTTCACTTGAATTGAATGGAGGTGTTAATAAGACTGTGTTTACAAACAAAAAATAGGAGTAGAATGTAATAAATGATTTGGAGAGGGAAGGGAGAAAATGCATCTGCCTTGAAAGTGGGTTATCTAAATTTTACAAGTCATTGTCTGCCTTTATCTAAATTTATTTAAGTGTAAAGTGGATGCATATTGGTTCCAATACCAGATTGGCTCTTCACTTATTTTTTCTCAATAGTTATAAAAGGCTACTGAATCCAAAAGGCTTACAAGGGTTCCTACCTTAGTACCAGCGTTTGCTGTTCCAGTTGTGGGGAGTATCCTGAAACAAGTAGTCATAAAAGTAGAGACAAGGGCTTTTGAGGATACAGCTTTCAAAGCATTAGTACTCCCTGGAGTACTAATACATGGAAATAAAATGTGTGGGGGGTTTATATCCATGTAATTATCACGGTGATTATACTTTCACTTCCTGTTTATAATAGTGTTCATTTAAAATTAACAGGGTCAGTGAAATACATTTAAGCTGGTGTGCTGCAATATTCTTAGAATTAGAATGGTTTGGGCTGGAAGGGACCTTAAGGATCTAGTTCCAAACCCCTGCAATGGGTAGGGACACCTCCCACTACACCAGGTTGCTCAGTGCCTCATCCAGCCTGACCTTGAACACCTCCAGGGATTGAGGGGGCATCCACAGCCTCTCTGGGCACCCTCTTCCAGTGTCTCACCATCCTCACAGGAAAGAACTTCTTTCTTCTCTCCATCCTAAATCTCCCCTCTTCCAATTTGCATCCATTACTCCCAGTCCTGCCATCCTGGACCCTATTCAAAAGTCCTACCCCAGCCTTTCTGTAGCCCCCTTCAGGTACAGAGAAGCTACTCTGAGGTCCTCTCTGAGCCTTCTCTTCTCCAGGCTGAACAACCCAATGGGCCTATATATTTAAGCTGTCCATGAAAATTAAAAGTGAGGATTCAACTGCTAAGAATATAGGAACAACCACTCACTGAGTGCTGAGAAACCCTTGCAGTTTTTTGCTTCTGTTAACACCCAGGAAATAGTAGCTTGCTCATAGCCAGCTCATCTTATTACTTGGAAACATGATATGAAGGGTGTATAACAACAAGGAGTTAAAATCAGCTGATAGCTCATCCGGTGAGGATTTACATTTTTGACTTACCTCCAACACTTCCGTTGCTTTACAGGGTGTGCATCTGAGGCTGTAGTGAAAGGTGCCAACCCTAGTCAAAACCTGCTTCTATACACTAAAAATATGACACCTGCAAAGTGAAACTAAGTTTTGCTCTATCTAAATAGTGCTAGGTAAATTATATATATATAGGAATTGCTATTTAGCAATATATACTCATGGTTTCTCATGAGTTTCTTTCTGCATTATTATTTTAAAATCACACCCCTTAGAACTTTGAAATTATCAGCTAACTTAGACCTCTGTGACTTTCAGTATTAAATGTTTTGTAACCCTAAGAGGAAATTAAAGACCAGAATCTATTTTGGTTGCCTATGAGAACTACTTTGACTTTTGCTAAAAAATGTGGGCATCTCTCTGCTGAACAAATGATTGGAATGTCACTAATTTTAAGTAATTCAACTAATTGCATCAAGCAAATTAATTCAGTAGCATGATCCATTGCCAGGATAAGCATTAGCACTAATGGTTCTCTCAGCAAAATCTTCTGTGGCAGCATAAAATGGCAGAGCTGGCAGCCTGTTTTGTGATGAATTATAGTAAGGGCTGCAGACTTGGAGAGAAACAAGAAAAGTGCATTGTGCTTCAGTTGAAATTTGAGAAACAAACCTCATAGAACACTTGTAACTGCAAAATGTCTTGCACCTTTATGCACTTTATGCAAATGTTTTGAATTCCATTCCTCAGGATGGCTGCAGTGCTGGCTACATCCAGGCAAGATTTGCCTTGGCATTCTCAGCCCTCAGCATGACATTTCTAATGTGCAAATGTTCTCATCCACCCTAACAGCCAGGAAACCTGATGACGGTCTCTGGGCTTTGTTCCCCTCCTGAGACACGATGAGGGTGAGCCTTAAATGATCCTTTCTATGCTTTGTAGTGAAAAGTTCTACAGCTACTACAGTTAGCCGTCACATTTTGTTAGCTCTAGTAGAACCAAAATGCCATAAATAAAAATCTGTGCAAATTTAGGGAGAATAAAAAGTATTTTAGGGGAACACACAGATGGAAGCTTGGTCTTTTTGACAGGGGTGTATTGAGGAGACTGTGTGTGTGGGGAACCTCATTCATGTTTATAAATATGTAAAGGGTGTCAGGAGGATGCAGCCAGGCTCTTCTCAGAGATCTCCAATGACAGGACAAGAGGCAGTGGGTGCAAGGTGGAACACAGGAGGTTCTGCAGAAATACAAGAAAAAACTTTGTCAGGCTAAGGGTGACAGAACAGTGTCCCAGGCTGCCCAGAGAGGAGGATGTGGGGTCTCCTTCTTTGGAGACATTCAGACCCCCCCCAGGATGCCTTCCTGTGTGACCTGATCTGGGTGTTCCCACTTCAGCAGAGGGATGGGACTAAATGATCTCTTGAGGTCCTTTCCAATCCCTGACATTCTCTGTGGGTGTGTGACAAAATGATCTTGCAAGCTGCCAGAAAGATGCAAGATGGAGGGTGCAACTGAAACCAAACCTTCCAAAGCAAGTTTGTAAGGGTTGTATTTGACACTGAGTACAAGCCTGGCAAGTATCATACTTATTGGCTCCACTTGGTCTATAAGGGAAATATACCATCAAACTTGAGAAGGAAAAGAAAAAAATAAAAATTTGAATTTTTAATTCAAAACTGCACTCATTAATGTATTCTGTATGTCTGTTTGTTTATTTTCACTGTTGCTGTTGATTATGTTCATTTCAAGTACAAGAAATTTGGGAAAATAACATTTCAGTATGATCTCTAAATATAGGTCAGTGTTTATGCTGATACTAACATCTACATAAATAGCCTCATTAGCTACACAAGTATCTGTGATGGAACACAAGAAGTATATTGTTCAGAGTGGCTATTTTATCTATTGAGATACCTATGTAGCAAGAAGACTTTAATGTGTGGGGAAACCAGGTGACAGAAGTGTCTTTTTTATTCTTTCACTTTGCATAAAAACTATATTTCCTTTACGCTTTGATTATTATTTTTATACTTTAGAATTCTTTCACCGTATTTTAATTATATGTTACAGAAATGGGACCAAATATTTTAAAATATAAGTATAATATAATTAAAATGTAAATATTTTAAAATATAAATGCTCTACCTAACTGATACAGACATTTTGGCTATTCTGGTTACTATGGTGAGATCTGTGGAGCAGATCAGTCTATGTTCTTGAAGCAGGCTTGTTTTAATTTCCTGGGTTCATTTACAAGCTGTGATGATATATTTGTTATCCTCTTCCCACACTTCCTTTGCTTTGCAATATAAGCCCCTTAATATAGATTGACTGGAGAAAAACAGGTTGGTCCTTCTTGCTGTCTGTCTGAAGTGCCCTGTGTGACCAGAGAGCAGGGCCATCAGGAGAAGGATGACCTAATATGCTGCAGGCAGGAAGTACAGCTCATCAGTCTCCCTTGGAGAGGTGTGACAGGGCTAATAGAAATCTGCTAAGGAAGTTTTTTTTAATTGTAGAAATTACTGTAGAAATGTGTATGGAAGGAAAAGAAGAAAAAAAAAGCATGCTACTTATTCATTAATGTTTGGCTGCTTTCTGATATGCGTGCATGATAATTCCGTCTACATGAAAGGCTGGGATAGGACTTTTGAATATGGTCCAGAATGGCAGGACTAGAAGTAATGGATGTAAATTGGAAGAGGAGAGATTTAGGCTGGAGAGAAGAATTTTTTTTCTGTGAGGATGGTCAGACAGTGGAAGAGGTTGCCCAGAGAGGTTGTGGATGCCCCCTCAATCCCTGGAGGTGTTTAAGGCCAGGCTGGATGAGGCACAGGGCAACCTGGTGTAGTGGGAGGTGTCCCTGCCCATGGCAGGGAAGTTGGAACTAGATGATCTTGAAGGTCCCTTCCAACCCAAACCATTCTATGAATGGTAGGGATCCTTCTTCATATTCTGGCTTCCTTAATTTAAGTGGCACTTTTTTTTTTTTCCCCTAAATAGAGGTGTTTTGGGATTTTTGTACAAAGCAGAATAATTGTCACAGCAAACCTAACAAGTTCCCACCTCTGGATGGTGTGCAGATTCTGTGCTTCATTCACTCTCTGCTGGTTCAGGACAGAGATTTGAACTGAGACTTATCTGATGAATGGCTGATGCTGTTGCAAATCCTTTCAGACAGGACATGGAATACTTTCTCAAATCCCTGTGAGTAGGGCATGGAGCTGTAAGGTTAAAGGGAGACAAGGCAAGAAGAGTCTGTCCATACACCATTCATTTGCATTAAGTGATAAATTCAAACTGCATCTGTAATTTATTAAACTAAAAGCAGTATATTCAAAATTTCTGTATATTTGACAAATAGTTGCATAGGGTTTTTTCTGACCACATGACATGCCTGAAAGTATTGCCTCTGTGACACATTTAATATTACTGAGTCTGATCTTCAATCTTCATTTGAGCTATACATCTCATGCATAACTTTTTAGTGATTTTCTACAGTAGTGCTGCTCATGAATGTTTCTACTAAAACAAGATGCAGATTGCAATGTCTTTAACTTCAGTTTACACAGCCTCACCGAGGTTTGCAATGGTATCCAGTAGCCAGAATACCTAAATTCTTGTTTTTCCTACAGTTTACAGTGCTCCACAATTTCTGGTACCTTACTTGGTCTTTGTACTTTAGGTCTTGGATAGAGTAGTTTAGAGTTGCTGTAATACTACATCTTTTATTGCAAATCACAAATGAAGCTGGGAATAAACCTAAGAATGATCAGTTTGTAGTCTCATAATGTGACATCTAACCAACTCTCACTCATACAAACCAGCAGAGATGCTCCATGACTGAAAACTTCAAAGGTGGTGCAGAATATTGTAGGTGATGTACTTCACAGCTTGTTGGGAAGTTGTTTCCTGTTTCTAGGATTTCTATCTTAAATGTGACAGGTACACTTGATCCTGTGAGTTCTGTATTAAACAGGCTGAGTTGGCTGAATGAAAAGGATGAAAGAAGAGAATTAAGTAGGTTTTCTGACTGTTGTCAAGCCTAGCTGCAGCAAAACAGAATTCAACCAGCCATGAAAACCTGATGCGTTCATAGCATGAGCTGTCAAAAACTGACACCATTTTAAGATTAGCAGCCAAAAAAGCTGCTGCATGTGCTCAGGGCTTGTTTAGTTACCTTGCTGTGTCCCTGTTGTGGCAGCCTAATGCTTTAATTCATACTGCCTAATTTTGCCCTTATTGTCTTTCTTTGTAGGTTTCACTATTTGTAAAGCAATGGTACTCATGGGATTAAGTCTGGATGTTAGTTGTCTCCCCTCACTGACTTCTCTTAAAAATCAATGTGGAAATGCTACAAGCTGGTGGTCTTAGAGAGAAAATAAAGTTAAATGGATAATGTGGAACTCCTTGAATTGTTCAGGGCTCTACATTTCTTTGTGTTTTCTCTTTCACTTTCAGTGGAGTTTTCAAAGCAAATAATAATGGATTTAAGGTAACTTCACAATAATCTAAGCCCACTTTTTAGAATGTATGAGGCAGTGAGAGCACATCTTCCTCAGCACCATGAACCTCAGATGAGACAGGAGATGAGAATGTCTATTGTCAGCTGGAAAACAGCAGTGGGAAAACTGATTAGTGAGGGAGTTAGTCTTAGAGCTCCTGTAATTCATGAGTTTGAATTTATGCAAATAGGAACTGAGGACTAGAAACTTCTGCATGAAATCATGGGTGAGAAGTCATTCTTTTCAACACTCTTCATTGTACAGCTGCCATGGAGCTTTATAGAAATACGGAAGTGTAGCTGATGGTAAATGTGTTTATCTGATGAGTTAAGTCAATAGCATCCACTTAAACTGGAATGGATATGCTAATAAGCATGGATTTTGCACATTTTATAAATAGTAAAACTATTTTTATGTGAATAACACATATGTGTTTTCTTATTTAAAAAAAATCAGGTACATTATTGTTAGAAACATTTTGAAAATGATAGGCTTTCTTTGGAGATGTCTAAGTATGGAAATATGGGAAAAGACAGAGGAATTTCATCCTCTGTGGCTGTTACTTTGTCAGATGTAAAGTTTCCAAGCAAGACACTGATCTAATTAGAAGCAAAATCTGCTGCTCTGTCTTCACAATGAATAGTGCTTGGTGTGAAGAGTTTCACACTGTGTTGTAGTGTATACCATGAACTTGATACAAGGGAGGAACAAGCTTGATTAACACTTGGTAGTGTTTATGCATTCAGTAGCAGTTTGCCCCTCTTCTAACTTCTCTGCCTTGCTTTTTCCATTTGCTGCTCTTCAGTATTGTACTCACCTTCAAGGCAGTCTTTAATGGCAGGTAGCACCTCTTTATTCACTGCAAAGATAATGTTTTGCAGTGCAGTTCATGGAAGAGATCTCAGAGCTTAAATAGCAGCTTGGCTTCTTCTTCATTTGCATATTTTAAAGCCTGCCATTTATCTGAGAGGCAGACATTTTAGGTGTGGGAGGCTAATTTTAGCCTTCCTGTTTAGGGAAAGTGGCTCCTCTTTATGCCACGTGTGGCTTGTGAACAGTCCCCAAGTGGCTGATGTGCCAGAACTTAGAAGCATACAGTGCTGTAGGTGTGATGGTTGCTGAGAAACTGGAAATACCAACCCTGAATTGCAGACCTTACTAGGTCTCTCTGGGACATTACTTCCTAGCAGAGGAATGAAAACCTTAGGAAGTGTCATCTTTACCTACCTGAAAAACTCCTCTAAAATTTCTCTTACTTCTCTTGGATGCACTGACTTGATTTCTTGGTGCTTTGTATGAGATCAAGAGAATGTCTATTGTCAGCTGGAAAACAACAGCAGTAGGGAAGCTGATTAGTGAAGGAGTTAGTCTTAGGGCTCCTGTAATGCATGAGTTTGAATTTATGCAAATAGGAACTGAGGACTAGAAAATTCTGCATGAAATCAGGAATTTGTCTGAAATTTCTCTTCTCTTGGATGCACTGACTTGATTTGTATGAGATCAGGAGAGCTGGCCTGGCAGCTCATGCTGATGTGCTGTCACCACTGAGTGACTGTCTCTGTGGACAGAGTGGCTCCTGCTTTTGTGTGTGTTATCTTTGCAAGGTCCCAGCTTGCTTACTGCCTTTGCAATAACTTATTTCATCAATTTGAGTGGGGTGGGGAAGTGTTGGCAAAATTTCAGGAATATCCTGTGTTGGGAGTACATATGTTTTCCCTCCCACTCTGCCCTTGTGCAAACTGACTGGGTTTGGGGTTTCAGAACAAGAAGAAGAGAGCGGGACCCATTGAATTCAAAGGTTTGTGGGATTTTTTATGTTAGTGTTTTTGATGTGTATTTAAAAAACATCTCAGTCTTGTTCTGCAGGAATATCTGTGGTTATTGTGCCCATGGCAGAATAAACTATAGGAATTGCAGCAATATATAAGCAAGAAGTTGCTGCTCAGATGCTGTCCTTCCACAAGTTCATAGAATCATAGGATGGTTTGGGTTGGAAGGGACCTTAAAGATCATTTAGTTCCAACCCCCCTGCCATAGGCAAGAACAGCTCCCACTACACCAGGTTGCTCAATGCCTCATNACAACAGGCAGAGGTGGAATGCAGATTCCCATCTATCACAAGCAAGTGGTCCAAGAAAAGTGAAGGAGCATTTCCATTTTGTGTTCCAATTAAATTTCAGTGTAGTCCAATTAAATTAAGAAAGCTCACAAAGGACCCAGCAGTGTAAAAGCAACAGACAATCTGGGAAATTGAAAAATCCTGCTCAGTTTTTGTCACCACCAGTAAAAGCTGAAACTTTTTAATTTAAAAAAGAAGTAAAACATTGCTCTGGCTTCTTACCCCAATTTCTTCTATATTATTTCAGATGACTTCAAAGCAACATAAAAGAGAATAAAGTAGGGGAGGAAG
>VZTY01025369.1:1262-44782 GCA_013400935.1 Turnix velox
AGGCAAGCAGCATATGATCTTTTTACCCTTTTCCTTAGGAAGCGGGGCTTTAAGGGTTTAGATTTAGATAAGGAACTCCCTGCTCTCCTTAACCATGCTTCCTCTTATGGGTTCTTTAGTAATCCCCACACCGTCCACGAGTTAAGCGAATGGCGACTATATGGAGATAAGTTGTGGGAATTAGTTTTAGAGGATGATAAACATGCTAAGAAAGTGAGTAAACTTTGGAAGGCAGTGCAGAATGAATTGCTTATGTGCCTGGCTGCACAGACATGTAACTATAGCTCAGTTCTGTCATAAAGTGGCTAATCTTTTGTACTCAGCCCATCTAGTTTTCAGTTTCCAAGACAGGACACCAATGACCTGGTTCATAGCTTAATTTCATTTATGTAACTTTAGCAAAACCAAAGATAAAAGCTGTATTTCTTAAGTTCATACATTTCTCACTTGTCATTTTGTTTCCAAGCTACTGGAAATATCCTTTAGGGAAAATTCAGCTCAAAAGCAATAAGAGAAACAAACTCCCTTTGAGCAGTAAAGAAAAAAAGTTGTTCAAATCAAAAACTATACATCAGAATAGCTATTTATGTTTTTTGTAACACAATACCATGCAGCCTCTGGTTAGAATAAGCTTAAAAACTCACATAATTTAGAGGCCATAGATACCAATTATATTCAAGATCTAAGCTGAGGGAAAGATGTAACATTAATGCTAAAATGGTTAAAATCTTACCCTTTCTTTCAGGGATTGCTGGGAAAAAAACAAGAAGTCTGAGAAAGATGTTGGTGGAAGATACCTTAAGGAATAGTACCTTGTGGGATTGCTTTGGAAAGCTATCACAAGTGAATTACCCTCAGTGAAATGTGATTTCAGAAGACTCATGCTTTTATGAAACCCAAGAAAGGTAAAAATGAAGAAAACAAAATAATAGCTACCCATTCACAAAAAACCCACAAAGTTTTATAAGAAAACTAACACAAATTTTAAAATATTCAGAATCGATCATTCCCATCTGTCCTGCAATTTGCAGAATTTAGTAATTCAAGTGTAAGCAAATACACCACAGCAAGAAATTACTCATCTATTAACAAAGATTCTGAAAATGTAATGATTAATTCAAGTGCAATACTTTTAATATTGAGAAATACAGAGAATATAGAGAAAGAATTCAACTCTGCTGTATGTGATCACTTTGTATAGAATAAAAGCAATCCAACAAGGCCTACAAAAAACCCTCTCAATTATACAAAGCACTGTGTATTCTTCTGATGAGTTCTCATGTTAGAACACTTTCCTGGAAATTAAGCTTAATTTCCTAGAAATTAAATTTAAATTTAAAGTAGGATATTCTGGAAAAAAAAATTGGAAAAAAACTCCCACCTTAATTTATAGTATTTTAATCTACAGTGTGGTAGAGTTGAATGCAATGCTCCTCCTCTTCCCCCTCCATAAGAGAATATTGCTACTTTCTCTTGTTGCCATGGCATCTTTTCTGCTGCAGGTCTCTTCACCCTCATGTTATTTTCCCAACTGGCTTTCAACCTGTGAGCATCTTCCCTCCAGATCAAAAGCTCATAAATCTCTAGTCTCTTTTTGAAACAAGACATTTTATGAGTTGCATAAGGCATATTTCAGCCCACAGCTCACAGAGTCAGCTTTCAGTAATAACACACAATATCATTTCTAAACCCAGGAGGAGTGTGGTAGTTGTAGGGGAGAAAGCAGTTTGTCCAGAATTTCAGTTTTTGTTCAGCACCTAGCACAAGGCTTCTGATCACAAGGAAAAAGACCATCAAGCACTCTAATAAATCTCACTCAATCTTATGTGAATACTCAATTTGTTCTCTTAGTTTTGGTGTATGTCTTCCCAAGACGTTGGTTCTTCAGCAATCTCTGTTTTGGGCGTACATGCTCACCTGGATCCGCCTCCGAGATTCCCAACAGATTTCACCAACTAAGAAGACACCGTCTCAAGAAGAAAACCTAGGCTTCCCAAGAGGCTTCCCTAGGCTTACCTGCCTTTCAGCCCCTGACTTGTGGTAGCTGTCCCTTTTTCCCTCGGAGGCATAACACAGGGATTAACCTCCAGACGCTACTTTCCGGCAACGCTGCTTTCCCTGAGGGGGCTCAGCAGGCGTGAGAAAGCAGACTCGCGCCTCTTATAACTACAACCGGAGCTCGGGAGAGGATTATTCTTGCTCCCAAAGTGTAACAGGTTGTCTGAACACCACCCCCACCCAGCGCTCGGATCCACCAGGTACTTGGACGGAGGATGCCGCTCCCGGGTCGCGGCCGCGGGGCACTCACCGGCGGTGCGGAAGGTCCGCCGCGCTTGGAGGAGCCACGCCGGGAGCTCAGCCTCCGCCAGGACTCCGCCAGCCGCCCGCGGCCGCCGCCAGCCGCCCCCTCGCCGGGGCTGCCCCGTTCCGCCGCCCCGGCGCTCCGCCGCCGCTGCCCCATGCTCCGCGGGCCCAGCTGGTGGCACCGCGACTTTCCGCACCGCCCCTGGCTTCAACGATGCTGCCGAGACACAGAGTCGGGGGTGGTAGGAGAGGCGGACTGGGGCGGAGCAGCGCCACCCGCTCTCCGCGGCCGCGGGACTGCCCGCTGGGAGCCTCGGAGCCGGGCTGACTGGTGAGCAGCGCGTGTTTCGCAGGGCGACAGGGGAAGAAGGGTGAAAAGACTGCACCCTCATGGAGGGGTGAGAGGGCAAGCGCGGGATTTTGCTTCAGCAATTTAAGGTCTTTATGTCCCTCGTCAAAGTTAGAAGTTTTTTCTAGGGCGTGAGTCGGAAAAGGTGCCCTACGTGAACTGGGAAATAGGGAGGAAAAGTGAAAGGAGCAGGTAGCTATGCTGCGCTTGAACGTGACAGGTTGCAAGACCTTATTCATTTCATCATCTAGACCTTGCCGAAATCTTGACAGGTGGCTGCTTCTTACTGAAATACATGAGCAGTTCTGTGGAACTAAGTTATTCCTTTCCCTGTAATAAAACATGTTCCTTTTTGAAGTCCAACAATACTAACAGACTAATAAGTTGTACCTGTTGATAGGTACATCTTTGAGAAGACTGCTTTTCTTTCCTTAATTCTTCAAGGAGTATCTCTGAATTTAGCAGCCTCCCTGCTAATACTGGAAGGGTCTCCTGTGGTTCTGGTCAGGATCACTTCCTACCAGGCATTTTAGGACCATGTATATCTGGCTCTCTGAATGATGAGCACAGGGCATCAGTGTGAGGCCACAGGAGAAAGCTGCCTCTCTTCTGCCCTCTGAGCTCGCTCGTGACTTTCCTTCTTGAAGTGAGAAGATGCTCAAGTCCTTGCAGCTGAACTAAGTTGGTGTGTTAGCATACAACCTCAGGCAACAGCATGATGAGGTAAATATTCAATTTTGTTCTACAAAGACATGTAAAAATATACCACAAACTAGAAAGAGATTTTGAGATTTTGGAGATCATTAAATCAATTGAGATTTTGGAGATCATTAAAATAATGAGTAAAAGTAAAAAGTGTTTTGTAGGCATCAAACCATTGACTTGTGCTTATGATTTAAAGATCTTACAAAGATGTTTCAGACTAACTTTTTACTGAAAATGTCAGATGTAAGCTGAGCATACATCTGAAAGTAGAAAGCAGCTGAGCTTTTGTTACTAAATGAATATATGATATTGTAATGAATTATATTATTCTAGTTATTATTCTAGCCACAATGCTTAATATGGTTTACAAAAGGATACATTTAATAATAAACAGTAGATTTGGGTCAGAATTTCCAAAGATATTAAATTCTCTTTAAAGTGTAGATTGGAAACTGGTAACTAAGGATTTTATTATGACATCGGACTGACTAAGTACCTTCCATACAGTGAAGACAGCTGTTATCTGGAGTGTATTTTTTTCATCAACTGTAACCATAGCCAGCTACTTCATTTGGGAGAACTATTCTCCAGAGTGCTTTTAGCATTATGTGCTTATTCCTTGCTGAGGAACATCAGAATTTGCTGATTAAGAAAATTAATTTTATCTTTTTTAATGACATCTATAGATTAACTTCTCTGATGTCTCCTCTATCTGCTAGTCATAACTATCAAATTTCCCAGATTCAGTACTTTAATTAGGTACTAGAGGAGTTTAATAGTTTTCATAATCCCACAAAAAATTGTAAGCAAGTTAGTTCTTAAAATCTCAGATAAGAATCACAGAATGCATTGAGTTGGAAGGGACCTTCAAAGGTCTTCTAGTCAAATCCTCCTGCAGTGTGCAGAGATGTCTTGCACTAGATCAGGTTGCTCAGAGCTTCATAATGTCTGGTGTTGATTGCCTCCAGGGATGGAGTCTCCACGACCTTTCTAGGCAGCCTGTTCCAGTGCCTCAACAGCTCCACGATGAAGAGCTTCTTCCTAATGTCAAATCTAAACCTGCCCTGCTCTGTTTAAAAATATAGCACCTTGTTCTACTGCTACATGCACTCACAAACAGTTCCCTCTCCATCTTTTCTGTAGGCCCCCTTCAGATACTGGTCTATGAGGTATCCTCAGAGCCTTTTTCCTAGACTGAACAGCCCCAGCTCCATCAGTCTGTCCTTATAGGAGAGGTACTCCAGCCCTGTGATCATCCTCATGGCCCTCCTCTGGACTGTCTCCATCAATTCCTTCCTGTGCTGAGGGCACCAGAGCTGGACACTGCACTCCAGGTGGAGTCTCACAAGACTAGAGTGCAGAGACAGAATCCCCACTTTCTATCTAGAAGCCATGGGTCTTCTGATGCAGCCCAGAGTATGGTTGGCCTTCTTGGTCGTTAGTGCACATAGTTGGCTCATGCTAAGCTTTTCATCCATCAGGACACCTATGTCCTTCTCCTTAGGGCTGCTCTCTACCATGTTATAAAATCACAGAACCATATAATATGGTTGGAAGGGACCTTAAAGATCATCTAGTTACAACCCCCCTGCCACTAGATCAGGATGCTCGGTGCCCTGTCCCTCATTCTGAATTGATAATGAGGATTGGTCCAACCCGGATACAGCACTATGCACTTGTCTTGACTATGCACATCATGAAGATGTTCAACCCACATTTCTAACCCATGCGGGTTCCTGTCCTTCCAGCATGTTGACTGCAGCACTCAGTTGGCATCATCTACAAACTTGCTGAGGATGCACTCAATTCCACTGTCTGTATCACTGAGGAATTGGTCCCAGCACAGATCCCTGAGGGACACCATTGGTCATCCTCTCCATCTGAACATCAAGCCATTGGTGGCTACCTTCTGGCTGTGACCATCCAGCCAGTTCCTTACCCAACAAGCAGCCCACAACAAAACAGTCCAAACAAATCCATATCTCTCCTACTTAGAGAGAAGGATATTGTGAGAGGACCATGTCTAAGGCCTTGCAGAAATCCAGGTACAATATCCACTAGTCTTCCCTTGTCCACTGCATTGTAGAAAGTCACTAAGTTGGTCAGGCAGGATTTACCCTGGCTGTCTCCAATCACCTCATGTGCTTTAGCATAGTGTCTAGGAGAACCTGCTCCACGGTCTTCCCAGGTTCAGAGGTGAGGGTAATTATTACATGAAGTCTGGAAGATATGCTCTTGAGTTGTGTGAGGTTGAAGAATAAGTCTCTAAGGGAATTCATGGGCAAGTTACAAAAGTTCTTGTGTTACTCATTTTTCAGTAGTTTTAGCAGGACAATTCAAAATAGGCCACAAACTTCAAAATAAAATAGAACAAAATAATAAGAAAAAGCAATTTAAGCTTCAGTAAGTCTAATACATGATACAGATAATTGGAGTAGCATCAGAAGGCCAAATTTTGTGAAAAGCAATTCAGATATCCATAGATGTGAAAGTATTGTGTCTTTTCAGATGTTAAGACTGAAGTTTCTGCATATAAAGCAGCTTTCTTCATCTGAACCTGATGATCTAAAGTCCAGTCATCTTTTATATGAAGCATCGTAGCAGTAACTATTGATTTGTTACATGTTTGAAAGGATTTAATGCAACATATGTGTTCAATAACCATCTATAAAGGAGATCCATTTCTAACACTGATAATATACATAACATATGTTTATTTCTCATACACTTATAAATTTGCTGTGGTGGCTTTAATCAGGCACACAGTATGCCTGGCAAGAAAGTATTTTGATTCTCAGAAGAGAAGAACACAACTGTGTATTGCTTCTACAGCAGCTTGATATCCTCATTTAAGCCTTTCTCTTTTCACTCTCATGTTTGTTCTACACAGTCATTTCTAAGTACATTCAAGTATTTGTCAAGAATTTGAAGAAGGCATGTCAATAGGTTGATACAGCTCTATTTGCCTAGTCTGTACCTTCTTGCCTAGCAGAATCCAAGGCCCACTAAACTGTATGGGACAACTGCTAATCACTCAGAGGCCTGGAAGCCACTGGGGTCCGGGAAATATGATCATTTCACTTTGCATTAGCCAGAGAGATTAATTTATGTTGGAAGTGGCCACTAGAGGTCACCTGGTCCAACCCTCTGCTTCATGTCGGCCCACTTAGATCAGCTTGCTCAGGGCTTTGTCAGATCTTGGAAAAAAACAAATCATGAGATACATTGCTTCTCGGGTGGGCATTTCAGTTCTTAACCATTGTCTCAGAGGAAAAGCTTTTCCTTATAACTGACTGGAACTTCTTATGTCCTGCTTGTGTTTGTTGCTGCTTCTCTCTTCACTTTACACCTTCAAAGACAGTCTGGCTTCATTTTTCCACGTTCCTGTTCAGCAGTTAAGACTCCCTGTAGGCTCTGTCCTTAAGCCTGACCAAACTATTCTGCCAGTCTTTTCTCATTAGACATGTGACATCTACATATAGCTAAAAGTAGCCCTTCATTTACAGGTCCTAATCCTCATAGGGTAGCTTCAACAACCCAGTATCTGCCAGAGGAACACCACCAGCAGCCATAAGTTGATCTTGCTCTCTTCACAGATATGCTTTAAAGAGTCCTATGGTATAAGGACCTGTAGTAAAGAGGAGTCCAAGAGTGAGAATTTATATTCTATGATTCACTCTGTGATCAAGAGCATTCCATCCAAATGAGCAAGGAAGTCAGGCAAAAAAAGAACAAGGCCTGCACGGATGAACAAGGAGATTCAGCCAAAACTCTGGCATAAAGGTAATTATACGGAAGGTGAAATTAGGGACAGGAATGCAGAGATGTTGTCCTAGAACACAGGAGGCATTAGGAAAGTGAATACCTACCTGGTAACTATAGACCAGTCAGCCTCACCTCCATCCCTGGAAAGGTGATGGAGCAACTTATCCTCGGTGCTGTCTCCAGGCACATTAAGGACAAACAGGTCATTAGGGACAGTTAACATGGATTCACTGGGGGAAGTCATGCCTGACCAAGCTGATAACCTCCTATGAACACATAATGAAGTGGGTAGACTGTCTCTCACAGCATCCTCACAGCTAAGCTGAGGAAATGTGGTCTGGGGGATTGGGTAGTGAGGTGGACTGTCAACCGGCTGAAGGAAAAAAGAGAGTTGTTGTCAATGGGACAGAGTCTAGCTAGAGGCCTGCATCTAGTGTAGACCCTCAAGAAGAGAAAAGAAGGCTCAAGGAGACCTCATAGTAACTTACCAATACCTGAAGGTGAGCTACACAAAGGCAGGGGTAGGACTTTTTCATAGGATATGTGATGGCAGGACTAGGAGGAATGGATGTAAACTGGAAGATGGGAGATTCAGGCTAGATATAAGAAAGAAATTCTTAAGGTGAGGGCGGTGAGATGCTGGAACAGGTTGCTCAGAGGGGATGCCCCCTCTCTGGAGGTGGTTAAGGCCAAGCTGGACAAGGCGCTGAGCAACCTGATCTAGTGGGAGGTGTCCCTGCCCATGGCAGGGGTGTTGGAACTCCATGATCTTTAAGGTCCCTTCCAACCCAAACCATTCCATGATTCCTCATCTTTACCTGAGTAATTGCTGTAGGACAGTAGACTAAAGAGAAAAGTGGTCTGGTAGTTTAAGTCTGAAAAACAGAGTCAAAGTAGCTTCTTGTGTGTCATGAAAACTTCAAAACTGAACCAGGTGATGTTAACTTGCATTGTCTTAATTCTAATGCCCTAGCCAACTGATCATACCTGCCTTGGAGTTTTTAGACAGTATATTTGTTTTCTGGCTCACTACTGAAGAAGCAGGATAGAAAAATGCTGGGAAAATATAACATTTATTTTAAAACATGTCTGGACACCTCATTAAAGCATCATAGAACAGACAAAGGCAAGATTTTTACCATTTCTTAAAAGCCCTTAATGTAGCACTCCCACTACAGGGGGAAGTAATTTTAAGTGTATACTGCATGATCAAACTTCCATCATTCATGTTTTAATTACACTCAGTTTTTCTTTCTTCCATCTGTTTGAATCAAAATGTCACGGTCTCCACCACAGTATTGTCAGAAACATTTGTAATACCTTAGAGAGCAGACAGCATGAAGAAAAACTGGATCGCATTTTTGCTAAGGCAGTTGTTCATCTTCTGTAAGAAACAGGCAGGAAATTCAGAAGAAAACAAATAATTGATTGACTTGAAATTTAGCCTATTTTTTATAGAAATGTTAAATTGTATATTCATTGCAAGACACATTTAGCACTTTGTAATGCAGTATAAAAAGTGCATTTGACAACACAACGTATTTGTGCTTAGACTGTGAAACCTGCCTGTACTGGAAGAAGAGAACATTTTCAGAAGTTACTCTGTGGAGAAGGCACAGATGCTCCTTCTGAGCCCATGAGAGGGGCCCTCACATTTCAAGATACATAGGCCCAATGTTCTGGGCATAGAAGCAGTGTTCTTCTTGTGACCCATGCTATCAAAATATCAAATGCTTAGAAAACATCATGGCATCCTCACAATATTTATACTTTTGTTAAAAATATGCAGCTGTCAACAAATGGAGACAAAAAAGGCCAATACAGCAATTGATGAAAAAAGAAGACACAGATAGAATCATTCTAATAGAGCTATAAAGACCTGGATGCAAATACCTATTACATACCATGGTCTGCATTACAGGTTGGACCATCATGTTCCTTGCAACTGTCAGTGGTTTTTATTCATCTGTGAAAAACTCTGGCAGAATAATGTTATGGTTTCAAATTGCACTGATACATACAAATTACCTTTATACAGTAATTTTACTAAATTGCATTTTCACAATCCAGCATAAGTGGCAATCCTAGCCTTATACAACTGGTTTGTGCTAATACAAATCCAAAGTATTTAATCCTTCTGTCTCTGAGTAAGACTCAATGGTATAGCTAAATTACTTTCATTATTGTTACATGTCTTTAAAAATTTCAGAAGAAAGTGTTTTTCCTCATCTTATGAATTAATGACTAATTTGTATACTAATTTGCCATCTATTCTACATGAAAGATGGAAAAAAATAGCCTCTGCATCTGTCAGGAGTAGGTTTCGTCCTCCTGGTACTTGCTATTTTTCAATTAATTCTGACAATTTAAAAAAAATAGAGCATATTATGATGTCCCCGTGGACTTTATCGCTTTCACTTTTGCACCCCACTACAACAAACATAAATTAGTAAATATATATATATGCATATGTACATATATTAATCTTAAGAAAGTTACAACACTGGACTCCATCCTGTGGCAGCTTTCAACTGCTATAGTATTTGTGACTTAAAGTGCATTAAAGAGTCTTTGTTAGCTGTATGGTTGTCTGTGGGGGATAAAACACTGAAGCACTGGGAGGAACACAAGTGATGTCACAGTTAGTCTGTTTCTGTCTGAGAAAACAGTCCGTGCTCTGATTTTACATCTCCATTTCCCTTTTAGAGTATGAATGCCCAAAATCATAACTAAGTCACTGGTCACTTCTTGCTATAGGAATCAGTCATACAAATGAAAGTTTGCAGAAGACATCAATTTAAATGTGAATGTCACTCTGCTTGAAGCTAAAAAAGCTTTGCAGAAGGATATGGACGGGCTGGATTAATGGGCCAAAGCCAATGGTATGTCATTCAACAAGGCTATGCTCTGAGTTCTGCACTTGGGTCACAACAAGCTGATGTAGTGCTACATACAGGCTCAGGGAAGGCTAACAGCATCCTGGACTGTATCAGTAATAGTGTGGTGAGTAGGAGTGTGATCATCTCACTGTCCTAGGTACTGTTGAGGCCCCATCTTGTCCTATAACATGAAGAGGTGCTGGTGCAGGTCCAGAGTAGGGTAATAAAGCTGGTCAAGAGTCTGGAGAAGAAGCCTGATGAGGGGCCACTGAAGGAGCTGGGGCTATTTAGCCTGAAGAAAAGCAGGCTGAGGGGAGACCTTATTGCTTTCTACAACTCTCCGGAAAAAAGCTATAGACAGGTGGGGCCCAGTCAGTTCTCTCAAGTAACAGATGATGAGATTAAATGACCTTGGATTGTGCCAGATGGGAGTTAGACTAGATATTATTAAAATTTTTTACATCGAGCCATTGCAACAGGCTGCCCAGGTGGCTAGGGTACCATCCCTGGGGTTATTTAAGAGATGGGTAAACATATTGCTTAGAGATATGGTTTAGATTAGCAATGGTTCTTGACAGAATTGGGCTGATGATTGGACTAGGTAATCTAACAACTCCCTTCCAACCAAGGTGATTTCATCAGTCTATCATTCTGTGAAATTCTCGAATACCTGAGGATGAATCCCACAGAATCCAGAAAACAGAAAGAAAGAAAAGGTTCCAGGGAAAGAGGGAAACAAAATATTATTCCATTAATTAATCAGATTTTTCTCGTACAGTAGACAGCAGTTCCATAGCCCCTGCAATACTTTTTTTATTTATTTAAAGGAAAGTTCAATAGTTCTGAAAAACTTGGTTAACATAAAATATTTTTTCCTTTATTTCTTTCTAGAAGTCCTTATATGAGGTACTGTCCTGCTCTTCATCATAGAGGACCTCCAGACACTTGTCAGAGATCACCAGCTTGAATGGGGTCTGTGTTTATCTGCTAGACAGTGTCTGTCTGTCTCACCCACAAAAGTAGCTAATTTCTCTTTAAGGACAAGATGGTAGTCTTGGTAGTGACCCCAGCGATGCTTCATCTGGTTACTATGCATCATGCTTTGTAGAAAAGATACTCTGAGGAGGATCAGTATTGAAATGGTCCAGCCAGCATTAGCCATTAAATTTATCTAAGAAAATTTTTGTGATCTTTTAATCTAATTCTTAATACTAACACCTCTCAAATGGGAACTTAATAACTTATGTATTAGTCATGTACATAAAGACTATAACTTTTATCAAATTGAATATTATAACATTTCATTTCAAAAAAATTTAAATAAAACAGCAAAGTATTTGATCCCACACTGAACTTCAAATTCAACAGAATTGTGATTTTATTGAAGTTATGTGCCTGGTTCATGAAGTATTGATTAATACATAAGTATTCCTACACAAAGCTCAATCTTGCAACTGTTAAAATACTAAAAAGAAAATTATGTGCTGATTGCATAACCTTAGATGCAAATTAGAAGTGGTTATTACCTATTCCCCTACCTGCACTGGTAGGGGAAGTGGACTAGATGATCTCCAGGGATTCCTTCTAACCTCTATAATTTTGTAATTCAGTAATTAGGACAAGAGCAAAGGAATGGAGCAAAGAGTTGTATTTTAACAGAGTAACCTTGCAGTTTTAGGTCAAGACAACCACAGCTAGTATTAGTGTAGAGTCTTCTAGAGAACAAGAAAGGATATACTGTTGTTGGTTTCTGTAAGGCCACTGCAAGTTCAGTTCTGTGAGAAAAGGTGACCTGAGACACTCTAAGCATTCAAGAACACACAGGAACACAACTCATTTTGTGTTGACGGATCAGTACTGTGTGAGACTGCTGGAGTATGAGGAGCTGATGAAGGGTTTCAGATGAAGCTTTCCCTTCTACAGTGTCAGAGTAACTCCATAACAAAGTAGGATAAAACTGATAATGAAGTAATCCCTTTATGTTTTTATGTTATCTTCTTTCTGGATTGACACGTTGTATTTGCATTTTAGGGTGTAGATTTTTTTTGGTAGTGTACTTTAAAGTCATAGAATAGAATCATAGAATAGTTCGGGTTGGAAGGGACCTTAAAGATCATCGAGTTCCAACCCCCCTGCCAAAGGCAGGGACACCTCCCACTAGATCAGGCTGCTCAGTGCCATGTCCAGCCTGGTCTTGAACACCTCCAGAGAGGGGGTGCCCACAACCTCTCTGGGCAACCTGTTTCAGTGCTTCACCACCCTCACTGTAAAGAATTTCTTTCTTATGTCGAGTCTAAATCTACCCCCTTCCAATTTACATCCGTTGCCTCTGGTCCTCCCATCAGATATCTTGTTAAAAAGTCCTTCCCCTGCCTTTCTGTAGGACCCCCTCAGGTATTGATGAGTTACTATAAGGTCCCCCCCTGAGCCTTCTCTTCTCCAGGCTGAACAACCCAAACTCCTTCAGCCTGTCTTTGTAGGGCAGTTGCTCCAGCCCTTTGACCATCTTCGTGGCCCTCCTCTGGACCCACTCCAACAGCTCAATGTCCTTCTTGTGTCATTAAAGTTGTTACAGTGTCCTTAAAAGTTGATCTTTTAATTAAACACTTTTTTGTGTAGTAACCAGGTAGTATTCAATTTGATCTCATAATCACAATGGTTAATGAAACAGATGCCTCTATATAAACCCTTAACTTCATTAAGATGTATAGGTGGATATATCTGTGGATGGATCTGCTGGTGCTCTGACTACCCTCTTGTCTCTGGACAATTGCTGTTTCCATGACACACACAGCCTCTCCTTGCCTAAGAATTGCTCAGTGATCCTGACTCATTAACCCTCATCCAGTAACTCATGTAAAACTCTCCATCCCCTCTCTTTGGAGTGGGGGACAGAAGTGGGAGACATTCCCCTTGACATATTTTATATCATTATAAGTCACAAAATTGAGACCTTTGCACCTGGAAAGTTATTGGTCTCACCTGGCTTCTGCAGAAGCAGCAGTAACATTAGCCTTATAACCACTGACAAACTTCCTGCTTTTTGTTGTGTGATGAAAAAAGAGGAGAGAAAAAAAAAATTCACCCAAACCTGCAAATTTCAGACTACACAAGTTCAACAAATAGTTGTAATGCATGCAAATGTTTTCCAAAATCACATTTGTTTTAAAATTAAAAGAAATAAAATTGCTCCACTACATCCTCTCTGTCATTCATCATCAGGAAAGCAGAAAACCTGGAATACGAATTACATTGCTCAGTGGCAATTTATTAGAAAATTCTTCATACTCAAATGCTCAGTTTTGAAAATATCTGAATTCATGGTTTGGAAAAAGAAGCCATACTAGAAAAGAAAACTTTCTGGTGCATTATGCACCATAAATTTAGCTTAAGTGCAAATTCTTTTAACCAGTCCTCTTTTGGTAATACAACTTCAAAACCAACCTGACTACAAGAGGGTCCTTCAGTAGGAAGACTACATGGGTTTGATTAAACTTTAAAATAAAACTGTATGGAAGACCAAAATGTGTCCCTCTTTAACTTAAAAGACAAAGTTAAATAAGCCCTCTTGCTACTCTTTACTATTCAATTTACTGTATATAGAAGTCATGAGAAAATTACAATCTGTAGAGGATAAATTCTCTTAATGGCATTTCTCTGTATTTTATTATGCCTTACTTATCTACAAATAATATAATGCTGACAGTTCAAAACACAGGTTTTTGTCATAGAAATTGGGAAATCTAATATGGTTACTTGTACTGTTAGTATGTTATAGGTTTATGACACCACAGCTGAAACTTTTAATTTTTAATAGTTTGCTCTAATTAAAGCATAGCATAACAGATGTGTTGCACACCCCATACTTATTTTTTATCTTCTGCTTTTATTACTAAATTTCAGTTAGTTTTTCTGTGTTGTTCTGTCTTCAATATACTTTGTAAAAACACAAGCAACAACACTCACAATATATCTCTATCACCTCACTATTTGATACAGATCACAGAATTTCTAACATTAAAAAAGACAATGGTCTCTCCGCAAAATTCACAAACTCAAAAATGGGCTTTAAATCTCTATTTTATCTGAAACTGAAGTAGCTTAGAATTATTTGAAGTTATTCTGTTGTGTCTGTTAATGACTCACAAATGGTTTAATGCTCTAAAATCCATTTAAGTAATTCAGAATGTATGCCAGAGCCTCTGTGACATGGATTTCATTGAGCTAATAGCAGTGGTGTGCCTTCCAGATTTTTTATTTCATTACAAGTAAGATGAAGAAATTACATAGCACACACATTGGAATGAGACAGTTTGTTTTACTGACCATACTCTGTTTAGAGACAAAGTCTGTTCCCTGATCATAAACCGGTTAATACTGGGGTACTAAAGAGAAAACATGCAAAAAAATTGTGCATTTCTGTCTAGAGTCAGAGGACTATGGAACAGTGGACACTGTTTTTAAAACATTTACTTGGAAAAAAGAGAAGCTATGTTTTGAATGGGCTATTTCACCCTCTTAATGATAATTTCCATTTAATTACCTTGATTTTTTTAATACTTTAAAGCATATAAACAATTTTTGCTAAAAACATGATAACTGATAAAGCAGTTCTGATTATATGATTTATTTCTTTTGTAGTGATTTTTTTCAGGGTACTACAAATGAAGTTACATTAAGAAAAAAACAGTATTTACTAAAATGGAATGACAAAGATTTTAATGTTGGTATCAGAATTGATAAGAATGTGGATCCTCTTAACTGAGATAGCTAATAAATGCTTTTGTTTCTGAAGAGAAAACCAAAGAAACTCAAGCTGAGAACAAAAATCTTTTAATATAAAAATATTCAAAAGTATATGTATTTCACTTTCTAGTTTATTCCTTCTCCTACCAAGAATGTCAAATGTCTCTAGGACCCTGCTACAATGAAGTGGACAACATCATATTGAGTATGCAAAAATTCATAATGCCAAATGTTAAATCAACAAGCAGCTGATATATATGAGAGCTAAAGCCTATCAGAGCATTTTTGGTTTTGTCTTTTGTCAGTACTTTGTTATTCTTCTCAGCATGGCCTTTAATGATTGTAGGATTGCTTGAACCAGTTTCAGGTGATATGATACCGAAAGACTAAAAAAATCTGTGCTGTTCATTTTCACAGAGTACAGTGTTTTGCAAGCTTAAATAAATTCAGGATACAGACACAGGAGAGAAAAGTAAAGCTTGCAAAAAGGGATATTTGCGTGGTTTATGCAGTCACATGAATTGCAGAATGAATTATTTTATTGCTCTTTCATCCAAAAGATATACGTAACTATTACCTGAACTATCAGCTAGATATGGTACAGGCTCTGGTAATTGCAATGTCCAAGCATAACAAGACTAAGACTATTAGTCTGCCTCCTATGCCCTGACTATTTCAGAAGGTCATGTAAAATTATCCTACTAGGATACCCATCCAAATACATACTCTGGTGCCATCCCCCTATCTTTATTTAGCAATTTATAAGTAGCTATTTCCCAGTATGATCAAAGAATTATTGTATGCACAAAGAATTATTTCATAGATTAGCCTTACATTTGCATATTCATCATAAGTACCCTGATTTTCTTTTAGCTGGCAGATTTCTGCTTTTGAGTGCCTAAAGAAATAAAAAGGATTATTTTGAACTTCCTTCATTGAAACTAAAAAATCTTTCATTAATGAGAAAAAAACCCTTTTTCTGAAAAGCACTTATCTCTTTACTCCATAGTTGAAAGTAGCATGGAAAGCAGCTAAACCACTAAAGAAAGCAACATCAAAACATTTAAATTTTACACTTATTTTTGATATTACCTTTCAAACTGCAATAAACTATTCTTTAATTGCTGCATGGCAACTGATTTGTATCTGAGCCATGTCCTCATGTCTGTGTACCTCTCTTTTACAGGGTATGAATAGCTGCAAGTTCCTTTTTCAAGAGTAGAAGTGGAAGTTTTATTCCCACATGTATAAAGCTGTCAGCACAAAATCCACCAAGGTGGTAAAAATCAAATAGTTCCCTCAAAATCCTTCTGCCTATTAATTGCAAGGACAGGCAGTCTTCTTCGGACACTGTAGTATTGCCAGCAACTTTCTGAAGGCCAGCATTGTAATGTCTCTGATTAGAGTTCTCCCTGTTACTTAAATATGGGAGATTCTTCTTAGGGTATATCCTCATAACCAGATGAGCTTTAATAAAACAGTAGTTAGGGTTTTTTTTCCCCGTTTGTAAACATTTCTCATGTCAATGCATTCTTCAGGGAAGTAAGGGAACACATTTTAGCAAAAGTCCTTGTTAACCTTGCCTCCATGGATGATTACCAAATCTTCCTGTTCCAAGTGGTTCTTCAGCATCCTCCTTGGACATCCTCCTGCACAGTCTCAATGTCTGCAAGTCCACCCCTTCTTTTAATCTTTAATATTATGCTCATCATGCAAGCCTGCTACTTCCTCAATTCTGTTCAGCTTCTGAGGCCTTTACATCTCTCGAGCTCAGGGAACTTTTCGGAAGGGAACCACCAGAGGGCAAAGCCACATCATAGACATCTGAGCCAGCAGTGGGACTTCCAAACAAGCCTTGCAACTCCGTGGATATTCACAGTTCACATGGTACATGGCGCAAATGTAACTATTTGCAAGCATCAGCCAGAAAACTTGGTCTTGTTGAAAACCTCAGCATCTCTGGGATCAAGAGTCAAAAGCTTAGCAGTGTAATTAGACAACAGCCTCATTAACTTCTTTCAGTTTTTATGGGAATCTTAAACATTACACTAAAACAAATTAAGGAGAGGATGAGAAATAGGATGATTTTCATGTTAGGCAACAAAGTTCTTCATTTAACTGATTAAGGAATACTGCGCTGTAGAACTCTTACTTAGAGAAGGAAATCTTTGCAACTTCAACCCTACAGCTATGCTCTCTGAGTGACTCTCATCACTGTGTTACACAGTGAATCTAAAATAACAGTACAGTAACAAGAGAACTGTCACCTATTTAAGAGAACCGATCCTATTTAAGGACATGGCTAGAGGATGCTTCTTTTTGAAGTCTACCAGAAAAATTAGGAAATATAGCTTCTTCCATAGAAATTATCCAGTCTTCAAATTGTATATCAAATCATCCATGCACACAACCTTTCAAGAGAAGGTCTCATTTAATGCAAATCAAAATGCATCTGAATCTGCCTGAACTTCAGATAAAACACCTATCCCTAACCCTGCATAGAGGCTGTTTTCTTTCTCTTTTTCAGATCAATGTCTTCAAAAGTATTTATGTTCTACTCACTCTGTGTGCAATTCATACTGAAGAAAATTAATGATCATCTAGAAGAAAATTCATGATCAGATCTTCTAAACTTTCTAAGTAATTTTATGAGCATAGTTTTTCTCAAGCAGCAGTGCCATTCACAACTAGCCTTTCATGAAGAAAGTGAGGAGAGGTTTTTGCATATCAGGAACACCTCACACCTGCTTCCCAAGACAAAGAAAGTACTCCCACATACAGATATCATTCAGCATTGCTGGTTTTCAGTTTCAATAAACTTCTACTCGCATCTCACTTCCTTAGTTCAAGCAGTGAGCCTGCCAGTGCAGCATTTATTTTCTGGTGAGATATTGTTTGATATGTAATGAAGATACAGGCAGAACACATCAGTGGCAAGAGCACTGGCCTCTGGAGCACCCTGAAAGCAGGGAGGCCATCACTCAACCAGTAGTACTCAGTGTCAGAAAGTTGATCAGCTCACTAATACCCAGACAGGTGGAAACAGATAGTGTTAGTCTCTGCAAGAAAGTGGGCTGCTACACCCACAATCTAGAAAACAATCCATCTGGAATTCACCTGTCCATTTATTATCTGTGAATGCAAAATGTTGTGTTGTGTAACTCATGCATTCATTCTGGTCTGACTGTATTGAAAAATTAACATGGGAGCCTGCTATTGCACAGTTGAACTGCAAATTTCGTTGCCTAGGAGAAGAAAATGCAAACAGTCTTTTAATATTTATCTGTATTATAAATGGTATCTTCTAAGTGACATTCCTATCCATTTAAAAATGTACCAATGTATTTCTGAAAAGAGCTTCACTCTTCAGTGGGATTCCTGTTATCAAACAACATTTAAAAAAAATTTATCCTCCTTTTTTAATATCATTTTGTTCTCATGCTGACTTATGTCATAATATTTAGTATTGGTTTGGTGAACAATATGATACTGAGATCAGTAGGAATAAGAACTTAAAAATCCTCAGATACCTTGGGTTTGTGCAATTCTTTGCATTAAAATTACAAATATATACAGAAAGTATATCAGAGGATCTCCTTGAGACAAATCAATGAGAAGCCAGCAACTTCTGAAGAGCATTTGTATGTTTATAATTAATTGCATTGAGGGAGTGAGATTTGAAAAATAGGTTCTCTTCTATCATTGAGCTATAAAAAATGAGGTCTTTAAAATAAATGTTAAACAGAGTTTTAAGCTACTTTAAAGATATCTTTGGGATCTGGACACTACAAACCATTTCAATGTCCATTCCTGTGCTGCTCCCAATCTCTTCTACCCATATGCTTTGCTAAAAGAGATTTATAGCAACATAGCTAACAATGTAAACAACACATATTTTTAAGAATCCTTCAGAAGAAGAAACTAAGCTGTTTTCACTTGCTGGGAAAATACTCCTGGATGCCTCCAGCTCCCTTGGTAACTTTCACATCATGAGAGCTTCTATGTCTTTGCCTACTGCACAGAAGCAAGATTCGCTCCAGTTTGAATCTCACAACTTTTGAGCTCCAAAACCTGAAACAGAATTGTAGAAGTCCTGAAAAATCTACTTTTAATTTCACCAGTCTCTCTTCCCAGTAATAAGAATGTTATAATTTCCAATTGTCTATAGACACATTTTAACGTTGTCAATAAAACAGCAAGCCATAAACCTGAATTTCAGGCCCTTGTTCTCCAACATCAGAGGGATTTGGCACAATTTCCACATAATTTTTTCTTGTCTGGCCCCTACACTGCCCAAAGATACCTCCTTCATCTCCTTCTAATACCATCCCACCAAGCTCTCATCACTCACTTCACTTAGCAGTGCCTCTAAAGATTTCTGATAAAGTCATAGTGTGGTAAGTACAGGAAGCAAGACAAAACACATCACAGTTTATCTTTTAAGAAGTAAGATCTCTTACCATAGTGGGAAATGCATTCCAAATTAGCTTTCTGTGGGAAAATTACTTTCATTCATATGGTTAAAGTCGTATATTAATATGCCCCGCATAAAATACATTTCTCAGAGCAAGAATATATCTAAGATTTTGTCACCTAAATTACATAAAAATAATTATTACACATAAAATAGGTTATTCTCTTTAGATTATAAAACTGTGAAGTACAAAGCAATAATAAAACAAAAACACAGACAAAAACATCTCACTCTTATCCAAAAACAATATCCCTTGTTCAAAGTTCTCAGCAATTGGGTGTCAGAATATCTGTAACAGAACGGTACAAAAGCAAGCTGTCATTTTGTCTAGCGGATATTTCTTATGCCATACAACAAATGTTACTGGAAAAGTAGAAAAATTCTACAAGTAAAAAAAGGTTAAAGTAGCTTGCACTCTGTGCATACATTCTGTGTGCTAAATATTCAGCAATAGGAACAGAGAAGGAAAGATACTAATATTCTCTGATAGCTTTAAAAATTTAACATTTGCTTATTTTGTATTTGTTACTAAAGATATCTGTTATTTAAGCTATTTGAAACCTTTCTGTATTAGTTATTTTGTTTAGCTGTCCTGGAAACAGCAAAGCTAAAAACACCTTATTGATGTATGATACAACACCTGTATCATCCTGACAATGCACCAGGCAAGATGATTAATACTTTCAGAGGATTTTGGCTTCACAGTCATTCTGCTCCACAGTGCATGTGATCTCAGGGGTAACTATTAAAGTAGCTTTACTTTCCAGTTTCCCAGCATTGACAGTCTCTAGCAACTTAAGAAAGAGCAATCTCAATATATTGAATTAACTTGAAAAAAAATCTTCAAAAACAATAGTCTTACTTCATTTCAATACTTTTAAATAAAACAGGTAACTCACCAAATTCACCTGTTTATTCTTCATTTGGGCAGACAACTCTCCACTGATTAACTGCTACGAATCCAGCTGCCAGTCCCTCATTCTGTGAGATTCAGGAGGTGCGGCAGATTCAAGTCTATCAGCAGAGTGCAACACTGTTACATTTTTACAGCAAGGAGGCAGAAAAAAGCAGGGGTGGAGGCAGAAAAGTCATCTTGCACAGCAGTTTAAGAGTTCTTGCATGTTGTTATTACTGCAGGCTCCCGTGACTGGCTTTAGCTGATCTCCACTGACATTGCTGCCTGTTGAGCTGGGGAGAGCAAAGGAGAGCTAATCACAGTGCACCTCGAGCTGCCTCCTGCAGCAAGCCCTGGTGTTTATCATCTGTGGAGACAATTGATACCTGGGGGGGAAAGAAGTTTTGCCACCTGTCACCTGAGATAAAATAATGAATTCTCTAATTCTAGTTCTAATGCTGGACTCAAAGCTGAATGATAATTATCCCAGCTGGTTCTTAAAACAATCTCTAAATAGCATTGATTGTGCTTCACTGGTGTGAAAGGCATTGTGGCACATGAATTCATGTGGTCTATTTATAGATAAATTTTCCTTTGTTTATGGACTTACGTTGAATAGAGGAAAGGAGTAGGAGTTTTCCCTTGTTGGAAGAGCTTCCCCTTTTCCTAGTAGATAGCATTACTGTATAGATGCATAAATTGGCAAGCCTTTCAGACTAATGGCGAACTACAATAAAGCATTTGGTGGTTATTTAACAATTCACCTTATTTATTTATGGATGAATGCATAAAGGCTGAATATACAAATCAGCTTTGCCAGTGTTGCATAAGAAATGAGAAGATGCTGTTTTCTAGCAATTTGAGGATCATGGTCTACCAGACAAAGAACCCCTTTAGCCTGAGCTCTGCTTTAAAGAATTGCTTATTGGCCTTGAAAGCAACACGCTTTGTAAGCATGTGAAGGATACTTATGAAATTTGAAGTTACAGTTAGTAGAAGAACAAAATTAAATTGGTTAACTAAAGCTTGTCTCAGTGTGACTTTGGACTAATCTCAGAATATTGCACCACTTGTGAAGTAAAAGATAATACTCTGTATAGAAGCAGTAATAAACTTGAGATTCTTTTTTATCATAAGCTATGCATGAATTTATTTAACTTCAATTCAACAAATATGAAAAAGTTCCTTTTCCCTTCCACTCTCTAAAATTTGACAGAGGTCCTTATATGCATCCAAGTTTATTCAGCCTTATAGATACTAGGAAGCTACAAGAACATCAAGTGCAGGTTTCATATCATTCAGCCAGAAGTATTATTGCCTCAGTTAGGCAAGTGTTGCCTCAGACTTCATACAAATAGTATTTTAGCAAGACCTCTGTTTGTTCAGCAGACACTGACAAACTCTGCTGTCCTTCAAAATGGGCACTGGGGGAGGATGACTAGAAAAATGGCTTACTCAATTAGCTGGGTCAACTGTCACCTGACAAAGACAAATTCAGTTACTTACTTCAGAGGATTGAAAACTCAGGTGTAGTGCAGGGAGTACAGGTTCTGATCCCCACATGAAGCCTTATTTTACAAGCTAGAACAAGTAATGGGTGTCCAATTGGTGCCCCTGCAGGGCACATCTTGTTGTCTGGTCCCACCATAGTGGCTGCTCTTGCAAACCATCCCAGCAGACCTTAAACTTTTTCCTGAGACTTTTGCCCATGGGATATAGGTCTCTTGGTTCCTCTTGCCTGAGTTCCTGTAGGTGCCTAACACCTCCACCCCTCAGCAGATGCACTCCATTCATATATGGATTTCCATTTGTGAGTCTTCTTAGCAGAGAGAAATTGAAATACTGCTTTATCTTTTTAAAGAAATTCTGGACATTATGCCATATAATGAGATGCAAATACTATTCTCTGCACCTATGATTTATTCTTTTCTTTTTTTTTTCTTTTTTTTCCTTTGACTTGGAAAACCAAGGTATAAGGACCAAATCCATTGAACTATTTCTTTTGGATCATTTGCAGTCTTGGGTTCATATTAGTAGCCCTTGTTTGTGCCATTATTTTCTAACTGACTAGCTTTAGGCAATGCTGTTTTGCAGCAATTTCTTTTTTCAAGTGTAGAGGTGTTTGAACTGAGATCTGAGTTGCACAAAACATAGAGTTTTCATACCAAATTGTATTCTAAGCAAAATAACAATAAAAATATGATTCCAAGTACCAAATGCTCAGACTCTTTCTGTGTTTAAACTACCTTTCTTTTGATTTTGTCAAATGCTTAAAAAGTTACAAGCTTAACTTCATTCATATTTGCAGAACCTTTTACTTCTTTCTACAGTAAAAAGTTAAGTATTCTAGATTACACTACTATTGAACAAAAAAGGAAAGAGAAGAAGTACATTATCTCAGATAGATATTCCTCTCACTCATACTATTTGCTTCCAATGAAGGTTTTGACAGCTAACATAACATGTGGACAAAACAGCAGGTGTAAGTCAGACCTTTCTCCAGATTTCATCCTGGAGAGAAGAACAACTAAAGTCTAGTTTATTTTAAAACAAAAGATAGGAGGATTGATAAGAAAAACTAAATAACAAAGATTTTTCATTAAAATGTAAAGATACATTGCAAGCTTAAAGATTTATGATGCAAAAATTTAGATTATCCCTATCCATAAAACCAATGAATGATAAGAATTTAATTGTCCTGTCATAAACACTTACTCTTTACAATTCATAGTCTTCTATGGTGTGACAATGGAAGTAAATTAATTGTGTTATTTACTATGTTCTTCTCTTTAATTTATGCAGTAATGTCAGAGTTTCAATGATTTTGTGCATGTCAAGTTAAAGAAATAGTTTTTACTTGTAAGTATATATGCAGTGCAGTGAAAAAAATTTAAAATATTCCAAACAAAAGGTTTGCCAGATCTGTGTTAAAGGTTGGACTCAATGATCTGAAAAGTCCCTTCCATACAAGGTGGTTATTATTATATTATTATTTTTATTATTATTTCATCTGTTTTTAAAAGGTTGGATAAACTTTTCAATTTCTTGGTGTGCTGTCACTAGAAGTATATAGGTTGGAGAATAAAGCACAACATAATAACGAGAATGGTCAAAATGTAGTATGGTCAAACTGAAATTTAATGTGAAAGAAAGTGCAACAATGAACTTCAGGACTAAAGTGGTGACTACCATTAGAGGTTCTCTTGATTTAAAATGTGACAACATAATGCAGTAGATACTTGTGTAGAAGTCAGAGTAATTTTAGCTTGAGAATGGGGTTTTCCTTCCAAGCAGCAGAACCTCACCAGAACTTCATAATCCTTGCTAAAATCTTTCCATGCTACAGTCTTAAGAGTGATGTGCAGTTGTGATATAACACATCAAAGGTAATGGATGACAAGGAACCACAAATATCCTCCTTTTAAAAATAAAATTTAAAAAAAAAAATTAAATTTGAACTTTTACTTCAGGCCTTTTCAAGCAGACATTATTGTGCACAGTACTTCTCTGTGGACTTGGGTAGTATTCCCAAGTTTCCTGAGGTGGCACTTTGGGTTTATAGGACTAAATTTGAAGCTTCTTTACACTATCACCTTTACAAAGGTGGTATTTTAAAACTTTGCTTGGAATTTAAATATGCATATTTACCAGGTACTCAGTGACTTTATTGGTTCTCCAATTCTGAAATTATTTTATTTTCTCAGAATGAAAACTTGCAATAAGAACAAATAGAAAAGACTAATTTGTTCAAAAGAAAGTCTTTTGCATAGTACTGAATACTTTTTCTGAAACATTAGATCTAAGAGGTATCTGAGAGCAGTTGCTATAGTAATATAGTTTGAGAGAGGCTTGTATTGATGTTGTGCATATGGGGTAAAAATGCAGAGAGGAAATGAGCCAGGTTGTTTTTCCATGCACAGCAGGGCCAGCCTGCATGTCTGTAAAAAATGAGCAAAAAATGTCACAGATTGCTAGCCAGTTGGAGGTGGGTGGAGGGGGAGGTGAGTGGAGAAGAAACAGGTCAGATCTGCACTGCAAAGTTGGAGGAAGGTGTAAGTAATGGATATATATATTCTAATTATCTTGTCAGCTAACAGGGAAGATTCCAAGAAGAGAAGGGCATTATAGAAATTAATTTTGGTTCTCTCATTGGACACATATATCTTGCTTGTTCCACTTAACTCCTTAGACCTGCTCTGACAATCATCTGGAAAGCCAGTTCAATGCCTTTGCAGCCTAAATTCACTAATTTCAGAATGTTTTTGCTTGACACCAGAAGCTAACAAGCAGGCCAAGTTTTCCTGAGGAGGAACTGGCCTTGAATACTTTCAAAGTAATTTGTTACCCTTACTAGCCAACTAATTGTGCGCTGTCACCCTTCTGCTCGTGAAAGATGGAGAATGAAATGTTCAATGGCATTACAGGATCTCTTGCTGGACTGCTAAGAATTTTTATTTTATGTCCTTCATTTTGTTTTGGTCAGAACACAAATTTTTCTTTAACTTCTCCCACACTCTAGCATTCATACAAGCTTGCAGGCTTGCACTCTTGAACATCTCCCACTGGGGTGAAGGTCAGAAAGACAGGACAGGTTAGGCTATGTCAGAGATATTAGTATCAGTCTACTAATTTAGGATGTGATAACAAAGTGAGGAAGAATGTTGCTTTCCTAATACAGGACTCCTGTTTGCTACTATGGCTAATTGCAAAAGGAAAATAATGGGAAAGTGTAGTGGGCGAAGAGGGAAACTCAAATTCAGAATCACCTCCTCCAGAGCAAAGAAGCCCCTTGTAGGATTCTGGACTTGATAGGAAACTCACGAATGACTAAGACTGGTGGAGAAACAGAAAAACAAAATGTGTGTACATGGATTTGCCAAGTATTTGAATTCGTTATCATGTAAGCATGTTTACAGTTTATATTTCAGTGTAGTATGACTCTTTGAATCTCCATATGCCTGAAGAATGACTTAGAGCAGCAGCATTTGCAGTATCTGGGCATGTAGGTAGAGAGAGGGAGCTCTTGTGAGATCAGAACTAGTTCCTCTCTGCTCTTGTGAGACTCCACCTCGAGTTCTTCATCCAGCCCTGGACCTCCAACATAAGAACACAGATCTGTTGCAGCAAGTCCAGAGGAGAGTCATGAAGATAATCAGAGGACTGGATCACCTCTCCCATGAAGATATACTGAGACAGAGCTGTTGACCAAGGAAAAGTGAAGGTTCGAGGCAAACTTAATAACAACCTTCCAGTACATAAAAGGGGTCTATAGGAAAGATGGAGACTTACAAGGGCATGGGCTAATTATTTTAAACTGAAATAGGGTGGATTTAGATTAGACATAAGGAAGAAACTCTTTACCATGCAAGTGATGAGGCACTGGAACAGGCTGCCCTGGGAGATGGTGGAGGCACCATCCCTGTAAGTGTTCAAGGCCAGGTTGGTGGTGGTTTTGAGCAACCTTGTCTTGTAAGAGGTGGTCCTCCTTACTGCCAGGGAGTTGGAACTAAATGACCTTTAAAGTCCCTTTCAACCTGAACCATTCTATTATTCTGTGATTCTATGGGCCTAACTCTTGGGGAATTCATTCTTCATTGGCTGTGGTGCTGTGACTGATTAAAACAGAAGCAATGAAACTACTGCTGGTTTACCTTTATAGACTCTGCTGCGAACTTCAAAGGATCAGGAAGAACTTCTCAAAAGGCATCCCACATGGAAATTGGAAAGTTTTTAGTCTTGTCAGACTATCCATCCTAATCTGCTGATGTCTGAGCAAAGAGACACTAATATCTTTCTGGTCCCAGCTGTAGAGACAGTCTAGAGCATACTGACCTGGGGGGTGTCAGCCGTGGCAATAATGGGAACTCAGGGAGGATGCAGTACTAGAAGATCATATGCTAGAAGATCAGAGGAGCTCCTGATTGAAATGGGCAAAGATCCAAAGATCTCTTTGTCTGTGAAGTGTATCTGAAATAAATCCATGGACTGCAAGGAAGGCAATGACTGGTGATTTTGCTCTGGTTTCCAGACATCATGGGAGATCATTGCTTTGTTTTATGCAGCTAGTCAACTCTGAGTACTCAACCTGCCTGTTGGCCATTTCTCTCTGTTTTCTTCTCCTCTACCACACTTTTTAGCAACACCTGGCTGCCTAAGTGATGCTAGGATCAACTCTTCTGTCATGGGGTCACTTTCATGCTCATCTATTAGAGAAGAGTCTGACAAAAAGGCCAAGTTGCCCGTGGCCTTGCTTCATCAGTTTGGAGGCACCTTTGTGAACTCTTGTAAGAGGCAGCTCTGAATCAGGCTGCAGTATATAGAGCATAAATGCAGAGAAGATCAAACAAGTAAAACAGCTTTCTGGATTATCTTTTGTAAAACTTTTAAAGCAATTGCTTCTTCTCCTTCTTAGCTTGACTCACTTGTTCTAGTTCCACCAGTTTAACTACCTTGAATGAACTTCCTGCTACAAACTGCACATCTAGGGGAGTCACTGAGAAGATGGATGTCAGAGTTCCAATGGAGTCGGAGTTCAAGGCTAAAGCTGTGATGTGTAAGTAACATTAACTGTTTGAACTACTCTTGTCTGTGAATGTAAGTGATTTTGACAACACAAATAATTATTAGTTATTGTTAGTTCAAGGCTGCTCAGCTCAATTTGTTTTCATCAGACTAATGGTAAGACTAATGATAAGGAATGTGAAGAACATGAAGAATGAATTGCAACACATCACAAAGTCAGCTTCATAAGGGTTTCTAAGAGACAGTGTAACGAACAGAAATTATGGACAGCCACCTCTTTGGAAGTGAACTGCTCTTATTCAGGCTATGGAGAAGCAGATCCAGAGCTAGATCCAGGCTACCCTTACTGAAGATTCTAGATAAATGAGTCTTAGCTGTGTTTGGTTTCTCTCAGGTACCAGGCTGATTATAAAACTTGATTTTATCTCTGAACACTCAAATAACTTGAGATTCGTTTAAAGAAGAGATATCATTCTAGATGAAGTTGTAAGCTTGATACATACAGAATAAACAAAACATGAGTGGATTTGTTTAAACGTATTTTTTGGCTGTTTAAGGTTTATCTGATACCATGGAGTCATGGGATCACAGAACAACCCAGTTTGGAGAGTATGCTGATAATCTCATCCAATCTTTGTGGGAAAGGAGGCCAAGATGAGATTATCTAAAATCCTGTCAAACTGCATCTTGAAAACCTCCAGCAATGGCATCTCCACTATATTTCTGGGGATGTTGCTTCACTTATTGATTGTTCTGATTGTGAAAATTTTCTTATGCCAAGGTGAAACTTCTCACAGTGCCACTTGCACCCATTGCCCCTTGCCTTTTCCATGATGCTCTTTGTGAAGAGTCTTTGCATTCTTTTGTACCCTTACTTTCAGTAATGAAATGCTGTGATGTAGTTCCGCAAAGCCTTTTCTTCTCCATCAGAGACCTAATTCCTTCAGTCTTTTCTCAAAGGGCAATCATCTTCACAGCTTTCCTTTGACCCTCTTCAGTCTGTCTGTGTCCTCTTGAACTGTGGGCCCAGAATTGGGTACAGTCTGCCAGGTGAAGTCTGACAAGTACNATTAGTACTAATAAGTACTAATTAGAATGGAATGAACATGTCTTTATCTCTGCTAGTAATGACCCTGCAGTTGTGGTCCAGGATTTTATTTGTCTTAGTAGCTGAACTAGCTAATTGCTAACTCCTGTGACCCAACAAATGGGGACAGATTTGAAGTCAGTACCAACTGTAGAACAGACCATACATCCCAATGACTCTGTCTAAATTCCATTCACATAGAGCGTGCATGTTAGTGATCAATTATAATACAGGAGAAGATAGTTTAACATTGCAAATCCCATCACTAAGTAGTTCATCTGATTCTATATTTAGACCCTCTAGGTGGAAAAAAATGGCACCACTGTAGACCAACAAAATGTATTAGTACTTAAAATACTTTCTTGATAGCAGAAATACTTTTTTTTACCCTCAGTTAAAAATATGTGGTGCTAAGTCTTATATGTAGCCAATAGTATCTTTCTGTGTGTGTGAACTTTCAAAGATTACGAAAGAATCTATCTCAAAACCAAATAAGACTTTGGGTTTTTGTTTATAACAAAAGGGCTAACAATTGCCCTGAATGTTTTGTCTAGATTTCTAGTCATTTCATATAATTAGTTGATATTTTCAAGACAAAAATTCTCTCAGTTCTTGGCAGTAGGACTGTGGTAATTTCAGAATTGATTTTCTACAGCCTCTTTAGTGCCAAAGAATTTCTTTAAGCTGACTTATTCAGAAATACTTTAGCTTTGGCCACTGATATTTCCCTACAAACTGTTGATAAACTTTCATACATCTTTGTATCACAAACTGAAGAATACAAACTGTGAATTTTATTGTTAGCATTTGAAAGGTATAAGATTATTAAATAAACACTGAAAATCAGATCAAGAAAACCTTTGAATATTTCCCAGCATTATTGATTAACTATAACAATGTAGGAGGTGAGGGTGTTTTTAAGGAGTAGGGGTACTCACATACGATCTGATATCTCTATCTGTAAATGAAGAACTAGGTTCAAGGAGATATGTAATAATGATGGAATGATTTTGCTGATGGCAGTTACTGTGGCACTTCACCACTGTTAAATTATTTTATTGCTTTAATTGTTAAAATTAGGTAAGAACAAATACAATTTTATCTTCCCTCAGTTTTCTTCACTTGCCTGAAAGAACATGTAGCATCTTAGCCAGTGTTCTGCTCTTCTTACTTCCTTATTTACACAAAATAAAAACAGTGACAATTTTATGATGTTGGAAGGATACATGGCACCTTGTGACTTATTGTCATCCATTTGCTAAGTTTCCTTTTGTTCAATTTAGTCTAGGGTTTACATCTTTGAATATGGGTAACTTCTAGTGGCAATGAAGCTCAATTTTGTATCATACCCCTTGTTTCTAAAGCACTTTTCAGTTTATCTGTCTCATCTCATGTGCCCACACACATTATCACAGAGCATCAGCCATCTGTAGTGGGAGGGTGACAGCCACACAAATTGACTGGTAGCCAGCCAATATGCCTCATGGCAGCGGGAAATGGGAATATTTTCTGACAATGCCACATCAAGCCCTCCACCGCAGAGTGAGCCATGGGATTTTTCAATATCCACGAGGACCAGATGTATTTAATTTCTGGTTGTTAAAGAAGAGGAGTATGCCAAGAATATGGGTTAGTGGAATGAGGTGCAATGCCACCTCATCAATGATCTGGACTAGCAGTCTTCCCAAACAAGGACAAAGCAAATAACTGTAACATAAAAACCATGATTTTTGTCCTTGATGAGCAAGCTAAGAGGAATCCATTACTATAAAGAACAGTAGGAGACAAGCAGCTTTGCAGTCTGTCTGGGGATGCTCAAATAGCAGGATCCATAAGCCCCGTAATTCAATACCTGCCTCAAAAAAATAACTTTGACATAGCCACAGGAAGGACAGATATATACATCCAACAGCAATGTATCTCAGGATTGGATTTCATGCACAACTGACATTAAGCCGCTGGCCTATACTGCACACTAGCATGCTGTGAGTGTTCCCAGCAGAGGGTCCAATCCTCCATGGTAACGCTCTTCAGGGAGCTCTGAAAATGCTTTAATTATTAAAATGAATAATTCCTACCAACACACTTAATTGGAAAATATTACATGTTTAAATGTGCGCTAATGGAAGGGCCCTGCAAAATCTAACAATATAATAGAGTATGCTGTTTGAAGTGAATTTTAGCAATATTTTTTCAGCCAATAACACCATGCATTATTTATCCTACCTCTTTTAAATCCTATTTGATTGTTCATATGAAGAAGGAATCACTGGAAACACAGAGATAAAATGCAAATCCATGAGTCACCCCCTGCAAGCTTAAACTGCCCACCACTGCTTCACCCACATTCCTTGCTTCCTGCCCCCCAGCTTCCAAGGAAATTGTTCAATGTATTTGTTGTGGTAGCACAAACTAAATTGCCTTGTTTCCTCCTCAGCATTGGGAGGACCAATGAATTACAGGAACACTTGTTGCCCAGATGTGCTGCCACAAGCTGGCAGAGACTGTGCACATCCAAGGGCAAGAGAAGGCCAATATGAGTGCAGACTAGTGTGAGTCACAGAGGGAAAGGGCAGAAAGTATGGCTTCAAGGCATAGACCTCACCCAGCCAGGAGAAGCAAGGATAGGTGTGAACAATGTCAGAAAATATGTCAGTGGAGCAAAACAGGTGCTAAACACATGTTAAAAGCATGAAGCAGCGGCACAGAAGGATGCAGCCTGAAGATGCTGTATCCTTTTTAAATCAATTAGTAAACAGTTTTACTGTTTACAGTTTTAAAATAGTGAAATTGCATAGTGCCTTGGGTGAGGGGCATTTGGAGAAGGATTTGTGCCTGCATACTAAGTTCTAATCAGGCCACAGCCCACAGTGAGCATGTCCAAAGTGAAGGACTCATTGTATGTACCTCACCCTTATAAAGTGGTTGCACAGGCAGACTTCATCTGGTCTAAACTAAAACTAAACTAAAACGAAGGGTGGACGAAGGGAAGGCAACCGATGTCATTTACCTGGACCTGAGCAAGGCCTTTGACATGGTCCCCCACCACATCCTTATCTCCAAATTGGAGAGAAGTGGATTTGATGGGTGAACAACTAGATGGATAAGCAATTGGTTGAAAGGTCGCAGACAGAGGGTGGTGGTCAATGGCTCTATGTCCAGCTGGAGGCCGGTAACGAGCGGTGTCCCCCAAGGGTCTGTCTTGGGACCGGTGCTCTTTAACATCTTTATTAATGACATCGATGAGGGAATTGAGTGCACCCTCAGCAAGTTTGCTGATGACACCAAGCTGAGTGGTGCGGTTGATGCGGTGGAAGGAAGAGATGCCATTCAGAGGGACCTCGACAGGCTGGAAAGCTGGGCTCAGGTGAACCTAATGAGGTTCAACACAGCAAAGTGCAAGGTTATGCACTTGGGCCGGAAGAACCCCAGGCACCTGTACAGGCTGGGAGGAGTGGTCCTTGAGAGCAGCTCGGCAGAGAAGGACCTGGGGGTCCTGATGGACGAGAGACTTAACATGAGCCAGCAGTGCGCTCTCGCAGCTCGGAAAGCAAATGGGATCCTGGGCTCCATCAGGCGAGGGGTGGTCAGCAGGGATAGGGAGGTGATTGTCCCACTCTACTCGGCTCTTGTGAGGCCCCATCTGGAGCACTGTGTCCAGGTGTGGAGCCCTCAGTACAAAAAAGACATAGAGATTTTGGAAAGGGTCCAGAGGAGGGCCACGAAGATGATCAGGGGGCTGGAGCACCTCCCCTATGAGGACAGGCTGAGGGAGTTGGGCTTGTTCAGCCTGGAGAAGAGAAGGCTGCGGGGTGACCTCATTGCAGCCTTTCAATACCTGAAGGGAACCTACACCCAGGAAGGGAGTAAACTCTTTGAAAGGGCTGACAATAGCAGGACTAGGGGAAATGGATCCAAGTTGAAGGAGGGAAGATTTAGGTTGGATGTTAGGGGGAAGTTCTTTACTAGGAGAGTGGTTAGGTCCTGGAACAGGCTGCCAAGGGAGGTTGTGGATGCCCCGTTCTTGGAGGTGTTCAAGATTGGAGGTTGGACACGGCCCTGGGCAACCTGATCTAGTAAATGTGTTTGTTTGGTGGCCCTGCTAGGCAGGGGGGTTAGAGCTACATGATCCTTGAGGTCCCTTCCAACCCAGGTCATTCTGTGATTCTGTGATACTGTGAATATGCTAATGCATCTTCATATTTTCTCCATATCTTTTTCCTGCCTAGAGGGAAAAGATGTAATCTTCTGGATACATATACATCGTAGAAAAATTAAGAAACTACTTTCATCTAAAAGTTATACACCCTTCCTCAAAGACTAGCAGGAATGTAGAGATGCCAGAAAAGAGCAGCATAGATAGTTGTTGAAAGAAGCCAGGTCATAAGAAGAGGAAAAATCAGAGTATATTTTGAAAAAAAAAAGCATTGAAAATGGCACTTATTATTTTAGTTGATACTGAGCAGGACCTGTAGGTAGCAGCGCAAATCCATTCTGTTCTGACTGGCTTCTGAAATAAGCAGCCATGATCCTTTCTGAGCTCTTTCTTCTTGTCTCAGACTGGACCCATTTTTTGCTATTTTTTTCTACACATGGTGACATGAAAAGAAATTTTTGGCAATTTCCTTATTTACCACAAATATGACACTTATCAGGTTGGCCTCTTTTCTGCATGTTTATTTTTTCCATCTCTTGGTGCATTTTCTTTTGCTGTGGGAATGCACTGAGATTAACAAGTTTTCCCATGTAGCAGCTGAAGAGTTCATGCTCCTGGATTCTAAAAAGAGGAGGTTTGTAACTACCTTCTCTGCTCAAAAGTTCAAAAATAGCTCAGCATTGTACACTTGGGAGAGGAGTCAGCTAGCCTTGGTGTATCACTGATCTGTTTGGCCTGTTTGGGTTTACAACACTCACTGGTGTCACAGGATTGGCAATAATTACCAAACACTTCAGTGCACAGATGAAATAACAAGCATACCCAGACCTCTGGGATTGGCACAAGCCCTCCTGTTCCCTTGGATTTGGTTCTACTGTAGGACTGTACCTTGTCTGGTTATTCTTATTTGCTCTGATTTGCTTATGTATTTTCTGCAGAACTGTATTACCTTTGGTTAACTGCTTGCACTTGTGAATCTCTTGTGACCATTTCTGCTGGGCTGGATATCAAAATTCAGCTCCCCATAAGGAGTCTTTGATATTTACACAAAGATGTATTTAACACTTTCAACCCATAGGTGTGATTTGCATCTTTGAGTAATTTATGAGTTCTAGCAAATCCCATCAACTCTCAGCACATTTTAAAACAGAAACAAAATAGAAAAAAAAAAGGATCTTTTCTGGTAAAGCAATACCCATGATGTAAGAAAAATCACCCCTATGTGAAAAGAACGAAGTACCTGCAAGCATGTCTCTGGACTGTAGTAGGAGCTAGAAACATGGCTGTACAAGCAGAACTTCTGCAGGACCCTTAAGCTTGATGGAAGACACCATGCGAGTAAAGAGAAGCAAGGGAAAGCTGTTGTATCCTGTTTGTCCGCATCAGAGATTGCTGCTCACATGATGAACTGTCTAGGCAATTCTGGAAAGGCAGTTTTTCCTACAGGTCTTTAGCAATATAGGATACAAGGGCTTTTGTCTTTTGGCTTATCAGTACCTGAGGGGGTCCTACAGAAAGGCAGGGGAAGGACTTTTTAATATGATATCAGATGGGAGGACTAGAAACAATGGATGTAAATTGGAGGGGGGGTAGATTTAGACTAGACATAAGAAAGAAATTCTTTACAGCGAGGGTGGTGAGGCACTGGAACTGGTTGCCCCGAGAGGTTGTGGATGCCCCCTCTCTGGAGGTGTTCAAGACTAGGCTGGACAAGGCACTGAGCAGCCTGATCTAGTGGGAGGTGTCCCTGCCTATGGCAGGGGGGTTGGAACTCAATGATCTTTAAGGTCCCTTCCAACCCAAACTATTCTATCATTCTATGATTCTATGGGGTAGTGTAGTCACACACTCAAGTCTTGTCACAGACAGAGTGTTCCCTAGTTTGAAAGGCAGGGAAGTGCCATCTGGACAGGCTTTTGTGGAGAAAAGGTTGAGCAGAGGGCTGAGGCCTAGAACTGCAAAACATTTTGAGAGGTTTAAAATTAAACAGGTGATACCCTCACATTTAATCTTCAGAGGATACAAGCAACAATAATGTCAGTATCTTTTTGATTTACAGTTTCAGGAAATGTATAATCTGCTGGTCTTTGTGGGGGTTGCAAAGGTTCTAGTGATGTTGTTAATATAGAAGTGAGAAGGATTTTTGGGAGCTTTTTATATTTGGATTGTATCCCAGCTTGACAGTTTAATTTATCTAGTTCAAAGATAATCATATAAATATTCAGATATGCCTTTTGGTTTGAGGCTATCTCTGTTAAGTGATAACTCTTCACCAGGAGGGATGTAGCTCTCTATCTTTCCCTGGACACTTTGAAATGACATGGAGAAAATGCTTAACAGATGTAATGAATGATCTAGGCTTTATTTTGGTTTTAAAAACAAGCACTGTATTCTCGACATTCAGATGTTTCACCTGTCCTGCTGGCTGGCAACTGGGGAAAGCAACTTCTTATTAAAAATATTTACAGAAGTATGACATAGGTAAATGCATTTTAAAGGCTTTTTTTCTGGTCTCTGTAGGACAAACTGATAGATTGATCAAATGGAGAGTGCTGTCTGCACATGCTTTAAACTGTTTTTCCCTCATCTAGTGCTTGCACCTGCATTAGTTTCAGTGAAAACTCCAGGCTGCCATCCTGTCTCTTCATTTCTTTAATGTTAGTGAAAATATTCCAGCTGAGATTTACTTTAAAGGTGTGTCCTTTTTCATAAAAAGTTGCAGCAGTATTAGCTAAACAGAAGAACAGCAGGTGGGAAGAATTCTTTAGCTAGCCAATGTTCTGTATTTTATTTTCCAGCAGAGAATCTTAACAATCACCCATTGTGTTGGAATCCACATGATGATAATATAAATTCACTGATGCAAGCTGAAGTGCTACAAACCTTTCTAAATCAACATAAACATATTCCCCAGTTCATGTGTATCCCAGCCAACATGCATTCCGTCTGTTTTGTTAGGAGCTTTGCCCAAGGCTGGTTGTGCTTAGAGCCATGGGTGTGTGTGAAAGATCAGAGAAGAGCTGGGGTTCATTGCTGCAAGGTACTAACTACCCTCGGCAGCCAGAGAGCCTGGCTTCTTCCTTTGCTCAGGACACCTGCACAGTTTGTCCATCAATTCATTTGTACTGCCATAAGCAAAGGAAATACATGTGCATGTTCAATGACTAACAGAGCTTATGGCAGGCATTTAAGAAACATCTAGCCCTGTTCTGAGAACTTTATTCTGGTCTATGATTTTCTGCTACTACAGAAGGACTTTCTTGGGCACCAGACCACAGGTGCTGCTGAAGAGCACGTCAGGGTTTGGGATTCATAAATTCCACCTTCAGTCTGAGACAAACCCAAGTTTGTGTTTCACGGAGAAAATCATTACACACTTCTCTCTTTCCAGTCACATAAGAGAAAGGGAATATTAATCATACATTCAGAAAGAGCAGGTTAAGAATTATTTACCTAAGAACTGTAAATAAGGAAAGTAATTTATATGCTCTAAAAATCGTTCTGTTTGATTTCTTTGTAGACTTCTTAATGTACTCAACTGCATTTCATATACTTAAGTATTAAAGTATATTTAAGTATTAAAAAAATAAGAGAGCTGAATCATTTACTTATATGGCATCTATAGTCATCATTCACACTCTGTATCCCATCAGCATACATAAATTTTATCTCTCTCTCACCAAGGGCTTAAACAATAGTTAATGTTGACATTATCAGAATAAACAAAGAAAATACTCAAGCAAAAAGGATAAACGTGGTAGTCCTGTGTATGATTCATAACACAAAGCACTTTCAAAAAGGGACTGAAAATATTTGTGCCCTCAGCTGCTTCACAACTGAGAAAAACTGAGTTTTGCTTTATAATGGGGACTTTATCTTGTATAAAGGAAACTAAGGAATAATAATTTTTAAAATATGTAGAATTGCTTGATGCAGTTCAAAATTTCACTTTTGTTAATATTTTTCCTTATTCCAGGACTTCTTAAATTCTCAGTGCTTTCAAATGGAGAAGAGATGCACATGACCTAACTATACTAAGGACTCTATAACTGTAACTAGAGAAACTGTGTTTTTCCCAACAGCAGCATGGGAGTAATGTGATTTTTTTTTAATAAAGTAATCCAAAATTCTTTAAACAAAATGTCTGTGTTAAAATATATATAACAAAATAGATAGTCTTGGCCAAGAAAACTTATCTAAAGGGCTCTCTAGAAAGTTAGCCCTAGAAAGTTAACATTTTGTTTAGGTTTCAAATTAATATTTGGAAATAGACAGAACAACCTAACTGACAATGGAATCATTAACATAAAAAACTGCCACTCCATCCATCTAAGCAAGCTTTTAACAAGATGGGAATTAATCCGTTATAGCTATTTAATAATACCTCAAGCACAATTCTCTGCACTAATAATAGTGCTTACTTGTTTTGGTACAGAATCAGTCAGTTTTCTATATTTTTAAGAATCTTCCCTCCCACTGCAAAAGTATTTAATGGCTATGGAGGACTTGGAAAAGACATTTTGTGATCAAGCAGAGATAGAGACTCCATCATCTTCCTTACTGGGAGGTGTTCCAGTGCTCTGTCACAATTAAAAGAAAGAAGTTCCTTCTCATGTCTAGATGGAACTTCCTATGTTTGAGCTTTTCATAGGATGTTTCCATTTTAACCTTAATTTATTTGCAAACTCTTAACAATCACAGGTCCTTTCTCCTGCTGCCCACAAAATAATACAGCTAATATCAGATGGTAGCATCAGAGCAGAGCTAAAAAATTGAAATGTGAAAACTTACTAAGCATGCCATGTGGAAAGTTCAAGATTAGGAAGCCAGACCAAACCTTTGGAATCATACAGAAAGCCAAGTGTCATTAGTTGATGCAAGGAAAGTGAGAGAGGGATGTAATGCACTGTGAAGAGGATCAGATGCACCACAGTGTCTTCCATCTCCACTGCAGAAGACATGCAGTAGCCACAGAGAGACGGCAGCCATGGCCCTAGGTAGGTGCAGGAACAGAATCTGGATCAGCAGGGAAGAAACACAGACTGGGATGAGGGGCTAGGAAGCTGCTGCAATAGACACGAGCAGCACTGCAGAAGCTGGACCAAACAGAACAATTTGAAGCCAGAAGGAGGGAACAGAAATATAGGCAGCTAGGAAAGTCATTCCCTTAAGTCATTGAGTAGGCAAGAATGCATACTTCAAACTTAAAACTAGCTAACTCATACCTTGAGACAAAGGTAAAACACCACAAACAACCATAGATCAAAGTTACTTACAGAGAAAAACTGCAAAAAAATGTTGGGGGCAGGGACAGAGAAAGCAAGAAGGAAGTGCAGGAGTATCCTCATAGGAAAATCCTCTCAGGTGTAGGTGTCCTCTCTCTTGTAGCAAATGATGATATACCTCAAAATACCTTCCTATATTAACACTACATGTTTTCATCACTTTCTGCTTGAGTTATCTGCAGGATGTTTGCATTTGTGACACTATTGCTGCTGGAATGAGTATCAGCAGATCTTGTATGCCTCACTGCAGCTGTAGGATAGGGCAAGGAGGGAAGGAATTTCATGCCATCGGTGACTTCTTCCTATGACACTGCCAGCACAGGGGTGGGTATGTGCAAAACTGTATGTGCAACAACTTAACTACAGCAGTGTGGGGAAAATATGGGAAAAATACTGCACGAGAGGGTGTACAGCCTGAGTGACTGGGTATGGAACTGTAAGCAGAGAGCAACTGTGGGATTTGCGCCTGTAAGAGCATCCAAGGTACTGAGCAGTGAACAGCAGCAGTGTCAGAAGGAAAAGGAGATGGTTATGGGATTAATATGCCATTAATATCCTCAGTGCTGTCTCCCTGTGGCATATATGGAAATCAGTGAGGAATAAAGGGTATTCAGCCTATAAAGATCTTATAGCTTTTCCCTATTCAAGTGTCCCTTTTCTTATTAAAATGTCAAAGCAGTAACATTCATCAGTTCTGCAGCTGAGTCAGTTAAATTAACTGATAAGCAGAATGCACACAAGGGCTACTGATACTGCTCCTTTGCAACATTTTGATGTAAATACCTGCACAAACTGCAACCCAGCATTTTTATCTATATCTCAGCTTTTAGGCATAGAACGCACTCTTCTGCAGAGGGCTATTTTGTGTCTAGATCACTTCTGCAGAACAAAGAAAAGGAAAAACATAAGATAATTGCTACAGAAAATTAAAGGAGAAAAAAATTAAAATTTATTTGTTCTGTAGGTTCTCTAGAACAAAATGATGATAAGAAAAATTCATTTACTTATGAACTCCAACATAACAAAGGAAGCAGAATAGTGATATGCATGGTTAACTTACACATCTTCAAGGCATTAGGTGAAAAAAAAGATCTTGCTTCAGAAGGTCTTTTTTCCCCAAAATTACCATTTGAGGTTTATTTACAAAGTTTTTCTAAGTTTATTTTCAGGAAAAAAGTTTCCCCATCAATATGACATGTGATAAATAATGATTCACAGAATGACCCGGGTTGGAAGGGACCCCAAGGATCATGTAACTCCAACCCCCCTGTCTAGCAGGGCCACCTAACAAACACATCTAAGTTCTGAGGTTGCCCAGGGCCTCGTCCAGCCTGGTCTTGAACACCTCCAAGGACGGGGCATCCACAACCTCCCTCGGCAGCCTGTTCCAGGACCTAACCACTCTCCTAGTAAAGAACTTCCCCCTAACATCCAACCTAAATCTTCCCTCCTTCAACTTGCATCCATTTCCCCTAGTCCTGCTATTGTCAGCCNAAGAGGATCAGATGCACCACAGTGTCTTCCATCTCCACTGCAGAAGACATGCAGTAGCCACAGAGAGACGGCAGCCATGGCCCTAGGTAGGTGCAGGAACAGAATCTGGATCAGCAGGGAAGAAACACAGACTGGGATAAGGGGCTAGGAAGCTGCTGCAATAGACACGAGCAGCACTGCAGAAGCTGGACCAAACAGAACAATTTGAAGCCAGAAGGAGGGAACAGAAATATAGGCAGCTAGGAAAGTCATTCCCTTAAGTCATTGAGTAGGCAAGAATGCATACTTCAAACTTAAAACTAGCTAACTCATACCTTGAGACAAAGGTAAAACACCACAAACAACCATAGATCAAAGTTACTTACAGAGAAAAACTGCAAAAAAATGTTGGGGGCAGGGACAGAGAAAGCAAGAAGGAAGTGCAGGAGTATCCTCATAGGAAAATCCTCTCAGGTGTAGGTGTCCTCTCTCTTGTAGCAAATGATGATATACCTCAAAATACCTTCCTATATTAACACTACATGTTTTCATCACTTCAAGATCTTGCTTCAGAAGGTCTTTTTTCCCCAAAATTACCATTTGAGGTTTAATCACAAAGTTTTTCTAAGTTTATTTTCAGGAAAAAAGTTTCCCCATCAATATGACATGTGATAACTAATGATTGAATAAAGCCTTCTGCTACAACAAAGGGATGAAAACAAAGCTGGGACCAAGAGCTTTCATATAATTATCTCCCATGTGAGGGAGATAAGTTCATAATCTTATGATTTCTTATGATGAGGGTGGTGAGACATTGGTTGCCCAGAGAGATTGTGGATGCCCCCTCTCTGGAGGTGTTTAGGTCCAGGCTGGACAAGGCAATGAGCAACCTGGTCTATTGGGAGGTGTCCCTGCCTATGACAGGGGCATAGGAAGTAGAAGATCTTTAAGTTCCTTTCCAACCCAAACCATTCTGTGATTCTATGATTCTATATTTCTGCTTGAGTGTATGAAGGCCCAAAAGAGCTGATGTAGTGTGGTCTGCATATGAGCCCTGAGAGACAAAGTTACTTCCAGGATCCCACAGTTATTTGTACTTGCAGATATCTATCTATTTGCATCCATTTTTAGCCTGTCTTGTGAACAGTATCGCAGAATGTAGGCCCTTCCCATAGAAAGGCTTTTCTCAAAATGCTGCCCATCAGAACTTGGTAATAACAAATAGGGTTTCTGGAACAGACTCCCCTGAGAAGTAGCATCAACTCTGCCGGATTTCAAGGAGCTTCTAGGCAACACTCTTAGTCATATGGTTATATTCAATGATCTTTATGGGACCCTTCCATCTCAAAAGGTTCTACTGGATACAATATGCCTGGAGATCTTCATGCCATAAGCATTGCAGGGTCACAAAGTTAGGTCTTGAGGTAAACATAATCTGCTGCTCTTGGCTCTAAACTGTGTTTGAGAGCGTTTTTAATACCGTATTGCCTGCTGGGTTAAACATGTGCTTAGATTGTAAACTAGTTGAGTTTGAAGGGCATACTTGTGTAAGCAGTTGCTTTTGTTCTGACTTGAGATTTCACTCTCATTACTATGCCTATAAAGGTCAAAGTTTCTAACCTCAGAGCAGAGAAGACTCTTCTCTTTAGCCAGTGTTCATATTCAACAAATTTTCATAAAGCCTTGGTTGTCCTGTACTCTGCAGAAGTAAACCTCTGCTTGTAGGATTGAGTCACATTGAGTGACAACATCCAGGACCTTCAAATATTTGCTAGCCTCTCAGTATTCAGAAAAAGAGTAGGCAATTTTCATATAGCTCCCTTTATATTACTCAGTCAGATGTACGTTTTTGTCCTCCAGAAAGTTTGTAATAGCCAGACTCAGCCTGTGAACACAGCAGCAGATGTTACAAGTCTATTATGAAAAGTATTGCTGAGTGAGTTAACCAAGAGTGTGGAACTGCATTAAAGACTGGACCAGAAACAAAGCAGCTAGGACTGGTGAATTAGCACATAAATTTTAGTGAGAAATAACAATTTAATAAATTGTGATTATTTATTTTGTAATCACTTTTTCTTAATTTAGATGTGATATTTGTGAAAGCAGCTCCCCACCACAGTTAACACTGAGTTTTATTTCTCATTAGCATTTGTGTAACCATTGTTATTTGTAGGACTTTTAAATGAAAATCTAGCCACCTTCATGGAGTCGGCACTAAATCTAATTTATTTGCAAGTAAAGAATCAAATAGGATTTATTGTTTAAATTAATTCTTTTTTTAGATTAATCAGCATAATTAGTGTAATTGATACAGACACTGGGAGAGATGCTGCCAGGAGAGGGCAGAGTAAATGAACTTATGGAGACCCAATGATGAAAAGGATCAACTTGCTCCTTCCTGACATCCCCGCTGTAATCTTCTTGCCCTCTCTTTCATCCTGTTGCTCCTTTGTCTCCCAGCAGCCACGGCAGAAACATGCCACAAGCATACTGCAGAGGGGAGGTCTCACAGGTATCTGCTTGAATATAAGGTGGTCCTGCCCCAGGGGCACTTGGACATCCTTCTCTGACTCTGGAAGAGTCACCTTGTCCACCAGCCCTGGCAAGGAGCCCTACAGCACCTGCTTGCAAGGTCATAACTATCCCAGCAGCTGACAGGGTCTCCCAGCCTTTCCATGCCTGCAGCACTGCAATGGATCTTCTTCACTGTTATCCCTCTCTAAGGCTCTTGACTTCTTCCCCTCAGACACAACTCCATGAAATGCCATTTCTCTTTTCTGCAGTTTGCTAAAGCCCGACAGGGCATGGATGTGCTTTCATGGGTGCAATTTGAAATTTAGTAACTAGAACTGATCTGAAAATATTTTTAGAGAACTCCGTAGATAAAAAAAAATTAAGTCAATTACATAAATTCCATCTTCAGATGAAGTCAAGGGTTTATACCGGTCATACCGGTCATATACCGGTCATGGTTTGTTATCATCACTCTGGTCATCACACTTTCCTTTTCAGGTCAGTACAGGTGTGCAGTGTGTCTCTTTTCATCCTTCTCCATACCATATTGTTAAATCATTTAGAACTGTTTTAAAGTTAAACATCTCACCTTATTCTCCATGCCTCCTATTTCATACAGGCTGAGGGGGGGCAAGTATAATGCAGAAAGGTGAGACTGCTTTGTTAAGATCCAGCACTACCTACAAATTCACAACAAAACTCATCAGAGTGGATTTTGAACATGATGGGATGTGCATCATTGAGAATCTGGTAAACAATGCTGGGGTCACTGTGATTTTGAAGGTGGTTGGTTTTGCCATTACGGACACGGAGGTTATTGCTGGAAGGCCATGGGGGACTGTATCAGGTAAATGGAGCCACCCAGTGAAATCCATCAATCTTCTGAAAGCATCAAGGGTGGTAACATGTCAAATGAAAAATAGAAGCAAAACCCAAGACATTATTCTGACATTGTCACAGAGCATCCCTAGCAGATTCAGCTATCATGTTTACCACAAATCAAAGACATAGAAAAGGTCAGAGAAATGCATCTGTTGAACATCTTCCTGCTGGTGCAGTGGGTGGAAGAAGAGCAATAATTATCTGCAAGTGACTGTTGTGTGGCATATGGCTTTTATATGCAAGAAGATCAGTTATTTAGCACATTTTGAAGATAAAATTCTCTCATTGAAAGGATTCTGTCAATCACATGTTGGGTAATTTCACCCAAATATTTGGCTGCAAAAATGCATATCTGTTGTGCTTGCCAGGTATGTTGCATGCCCACTGGACTACAAATACCTCTGAGGAGATATGACACCAGCTTGGCAGGATTTTACCATGTGGCCCATGGGAAAGTATCCTTTTATGTATCATCCGTTTTCAGCATTAGCATCAGATGCCTGTAAACCACAAGAAGCCTCAATTTGACAGAGGTGTTTTGGGGCAAGTACTATATAAATCAATCACAACCAACTCCATCTGGACAGACTATACAGTATGTTGCAGGTCGCAGAAAATAACAAGTGTCTAGCATCACATCAGCCCTTAGTGCACAGGATTATAACCCTACAATCCAAAGCACAAGTGACTGCTCCTCATATTTCTGCTATGCAAAAACAAAGACAGAGGGAATGAACAGGGTCATTCTTAGAAAACAAACTGTTTTTCCTCAGACATATGTTACCATCAAGATCAAATGGAGATACCTTAAATAGCTAAGGAACTCAAAGAAACAATTGTTTCTTTGAAACCTCCTGACAAATTATGCAGGACCTCTGAAGAACAAAACTGTATCTTTAGAAAAAATAACAGATTAAAGTTTTGATTACAATCCACTTACCTGGACTTGTGCAAGGCATTTGACACTGTCCCGCATGACATCCTGGTCTCCAAACTGGAAAAGAATGGGTTTTATGGATGGACCGCTCGCTGGATAAGGAGCTGGTTGAATGGTCCCACTCAAATGGTTGCAGTCAATGGCTCATTGTCCAAGTAGAAACCAGTGATGAGTGGTGTTCCTCAAGGATCAGTACTAGGACTAGTGCTATTTAACATCTTCGTAGGAGATATGGACAGTGGGATTGAGTGCACCCTCAGCAAGTTTGCAGATGACACCAAGCTGTGTGGTGCAGTGGATGCACCTGAAGGAAGGGATTCCATCCAGAGGGACCTTGACAGGCTTCAGAGGTGGACCCAAGCCAACCTCATGAAGTTCAACAAGGCCAAGTGCAAGGTCCTGCACCTGGGTCGAAGCAATCCCAAGCACAGATACAGGCTGGGTGGAGAGTGGCTTGAGTGCAGCTCTGAAAAAAAAGACTTGGGTGTGTCAGTTGATGACAAACTCAACATGAGCCAACAGTGTGCACTTGCAGCCAAGAAGGCCA